>JAPYMA010001379.1:0-86943 GCA_035041965.1 Anisakis pegreffii | reverse complement strand
TCGTAGTGTTTGGTGAGCGTTGCGTATAAATTACAGCATTGCAACTGTGGTTTTCGACAGTGTTGGTTGCGTTTGCTGTAGATTCGGTTATTTATTGTTTGTTGGCGTGGTACGTTAGTGCCGTATTCCCAGGTGAATAATACGTAATTTTTGCTTATATTTTATATTATATGCGGGCGGTATGAAGACTTTATTTTTGTCAGTTTTACATTATTTTGCAAGGCAATCAGGCAATTGTGTTCCATCGCAAAAAGTTTTTACTTCTCTCGCAAATGAAATAATTCGTGTTAATTTCCATAAATTTATGAGAGCATCAGATGTGATTATGCACATTACTAAGCAACAGAAATTCATCAGCCAGTTTGATATTGTCGTGTGATTAATTGCATATTTGCAAATTATAGAATTTATATTAGTCATCGGAGTGTTCGAATGAAAAAAAAACGATTAGCGAAATTATTTTTTGAAAGTTTTTTTTAGTTATTCAGTTGATTGTTTGGTTATTTGATTTAGATTCTTGAAGGTTTTTCTCTCTAATGGATTTTTCGAGTTCGTTGTGATTTCAGGTGTTTATGGTGTACCGCAACCGTTCTATTTTTTCTTAACAAAACGTTATTGGTTGAGTAATGGCCGAAGTGGGATGCAAAACAGCACTGAACTGAAGTATATAATGAATGGAAATTGTGCACTACGTAAGCGATTATTTTGATCATTTTTCTATGATGTTTCAAGAGGGTCTTCCACCTGATGTCGGATATTGGATATCGATTCCTTAGCGGAAATTTAAACGTTTTCGGCTGATTAACTGAGGAATATTTGGAGAAATTTGAGAATAAGGCACGAATAAGTTTTCAGTTTGAGAATGAATCTGTTTGTTTGTTTTTCAGCGAATCAAGGCGATTTTGAGAGCGAACCGAGTGAATTGAAATTGGCGGTTGATGTGCAAAATTTAGTAAAGGTTTATGATAATAACACAAAAGCGGTTAGTTTTCATTAGTTTTCATCAATAGATTTTCTCGGTCATTTATGCAGACAGGTTATATTAAATATTAAAAGTTTCGTTTCTTGACAAACGGTTTTGCTTTCCATTCAAATAGAGCAGTGGAAAGAAGTATTTTTTTGAAATATGAGATTGTAATAATTGTTTTGTTGTTGAATGAGGTTTGAGATTGTGTCTGGTGAAGAGAATGAATCAGTCTGTTGTGATCTGGTAGAGCTTCTTTATTTTTGTTTCCAAATGTTTTTCGTTGGATATTTTCAGTTGGATTCGTTAAGTATTCGTTTCTATGAATCTCAAATCACGGCATTTCTTGGGCATAACGGTGCTGGAAAGACAACCGCAATGTAGGTTTGATTCAGTCACAAATTTGTTTGTGAGTTTTGCATTGGATTGTTCGCAAGAACTCTTTGCCGAAGTGAAGTGATAGAGCTTTTCATGCGCTTCAAAACATATATCTTCGATTTCCCCAGCAATATCTCCTTCATACCGTAATCACGCCTCGTATTTGCCATTGTCATTAAGTTTCATCAATTTTCTCAATTCAGCGAGGTGATCTCTGAAAAAAATTCTCCAATATTTTTAAACTGAAAATCTGATAGAGCTTTTCATGCGCTTCAAAACATATATCTTCGATTTCCCCAGCAATATCTCCTTCATACCGTAATCACGCCTCGTATTTGCCATTGTCATTAAGTTTCATCAATTTTCTCAATTCAGCGAGGTGATCTCTGAAAAAAATTCTCCAATATTTTTAAACTGAAAATCTGATAGAGCTTTTCATGCGCTTCAAAACATATATCTTCGATTTCCCCAGCAATATCTCCTTCATACCGTAATCACGCCTCGTATTTGCCATTGTCATTAAGTTTCATCAATTTTCTCAATTCAGCGAGGTGATCTCTGAAAAAAATTCTCCAATATTTTTAAACTGAAAATCTGATAGAGCTTTTCATGCGCTTCAAAACATATATCTTCGATTTCCCCAGCAATATCTCCTTCATACCGTAATCACGCCTCGTATTTGCCATTGTCATTAAGTTTCATCAATTTTCTCAATTCAGCGAGGTGATCTCTGAAAAAAATTCTCCAATATTTTTAAACTGAAAATCTGATAGAGCTTTTCATGCGCTTCAAAACATATATCTTCGATTTCCCCAGCAATATCTCCTTCATACCGTAATCACGCCTCGTATTTGCCATTGTCATTAAGTTTCATCAATTTTCTCAATTCAGCGAGGTGATCTCTGAAAAAAATTCTCCAATATTTTTAAACTGAAAATCTGATAGAGCTTTTCATGCGCTTCAAAACATATATCTTCGATTTCCCCAGCAATATCTCCTTCATACCGTAATCACGCCTCGTATTTGCCATTGTCATTAAGTTTCATCAATTTTCTCAATTCAGCGAGGTGATCTCTGAAAAAAATTCTCCAATATTTTTAAACTGAAAATCTGATAGAGCTTTTCATGCGCTTCAAAACATATATCTTCGATTTCCCCAGCAATATCTCCTTCATACCGTAATCACGCCTCGTATTTGCCATTGTCATTAAGTTTCATCAATTTTCTCAATTCAGCGAGGTGATCTCTGAAAAAAATTCTCCAATATTTTTAAACTGAAAATCTGATAGAGCTTTTCATGCGCTTCAAAACATATATCTTCGATTTCCCCAGCAATATCTCCTTCATACCGTAATCACGCCTCGTATTTGCCATTGTCATTAAGTTTCATCAATTTTCTCAATTCAGCGAGGTGATCTCTGAAAAAAATTCTCCAATATTTTTAAACTGAAAATCTGATAGAGCTTTTCATGCGCTTCAAAACATATATCTTCGATTTCCCCAGCAATATCTCCTTCATACCGTAATCACGCCTCGTATTTGCCATTGTCATTAAGTTTCATCAATTTTCTCAATTCAGCGAGGTGATCTCTGAAAAAAATTCTCCAATATTTTTAAACTGAAAATCTGATAGAGCTTTTCATGCGCTTCAAAACATATATCTTCGATTTCCCCAGCAATATCTCCTTCATACCGTAATCACGCCTCGTATTTGCCATTGTCATTAAGTTTCATCAATTTTCTCAATTCAGCGAGGTGATCTCTGAAAAAAATTCTCCAATATTTTTAAACTGAAAATCTGATAGAGCTTTTCATGCGCTTCAAAACATATATCTTCGATTTCCCCAGCAATATCTCCTTCATACCGTAATCACGCCTCGTATTTGCCATTGTCATTTTGTTTCATCAATTTTCTCAATTCAGCGAGGTGATCTCTGAAAAAAATTCTCCAATATTTTAAAACTGAAAATCTGATAGAGCTTTTCATGCGCTTCAAAACTTGTACCTTAGATTTCCCCAACAAGATTCCCTTCATATCGTAATCACGCCTCATATGCGCAGATTGTTTGATTGTATGTATTTGTTGCTGCGTTATTAGATGATACGAATTTTGTGAATGCGCGAATTGGTTTGCTGATCGCTTTGTTTTTCTTGTCTGCGATTCCGAAGTAGATGTTCGATGTTGAGATCGGAATTGTTCTCTGAATGGCGGAGTTCGTTTTTGAATCTCCTACAGAAATTATCAAATGAGATTCCTCATCGCTAATTGTACTTTTATTAGTAGGAAAGCGTACAGTGTTTGATTCGGTTCTATCGAAATTTTGTGATTTTCCTCATTGTTTCATGAGAAATTTTTTCGAAATTTCAGAGAACCCATTTCTTCTTTTTTGACAATTCGAAAACTGTTCTTATTCATCGTGTTGTTTTCTTATTTTTTCATTATAAAACTGTCACAGATGTGATGGTTTCAAAGCCTGTGATATTCCATGGAATGTGTCACAGAAACATGATTATATGGAAATTTCAGAGGCAATGATAAATTTACCTCTGAGCCAATCAAATTTTGGATGTATTTTGTTGTGATGCACATTTGTGAACGTATGAAAAGTGATTGAATTTACGCAATTTCAGGTCAATACTAACAGGTCTATATAAACCAACATCAGGTACAGCGTTTGTCTACGGCATGGACATTCGTACGCATATGGCGGCCATTCGAGACTGTTTGGGAATGTGTCCACAACATAATGTTCTCTTTGATAAGTTCGTTTTTGCGTCTGAGTTTTGAGTGATTTTTATTATTGAGCAGCAGCTCTGATCAATTGGATTATTTGAATTGATCGAATTATCTGCTGATCGATCGTGCACATTCTTAATCTTAATCGAGTATTTTGTGTAGGTTGAATGTGGAAGAGCAACTGAAATTCTACGGTGGTCTGAAAGGTTTACGTGGTGATGTGCTTGACGCAGAAGTGCAATCGATGCTTGCCGATATTGGTCTGGAATCGAAACGTGATCAAATAGCTAGTGATCTATCGGGTATGTTTGTTAGGAGTTAGTGGGGCGAGGGGTTCGTTATCATTCGATGATAAGTGAAAATTATAATTTGTTACCTAATAGTATAAAAAGAGAAAGGCGATCTATATTGTGGAAGAGCCAACTGCCGTTTGTGACTAATCTGTTAAGATCAGTTTGGTGAAATCAGTGTTATGGTTGAGAAATTTAGGTGGAATGAAACGCAAACTGTGCATTGGAATTGCTCTAATGGGTGGATCAAAATTGGTGATTCTGGATGAGCCAACAGCTGGAATTGATGCACATGCGAGACGTTCAATATGGCACCTGCTTCTGAAGCATAAACAAGGTGCCGAAGTCTTTTTGAGATGAATATGATTCTCGTTTGTTTTTGTAATCGCATTGGTTTAACAGGCGATTCATGGTTTGTCAGGCGTTGGTTGCACTGTTATTGTTGTGATTCATTGAAACAGGATAGTGATTCAGATAGGGTAAGGGTGATGTTATGGTGAGGAAGGGAAATAAATCATTTTTGAGCAAATATATAGCCGATTTCAGGTCGAACAATGATTCTGTCAACACATCATATGGACGAGGCGGACGTGTTGGCTGATCGAATAGCGATTATTGTTGAAGGATCGTTGCGAACAGCCGGATCGTCGTTGTTCTTGAAGAAGCGCTTCGGGGATGGCATCCATTTGAGTGTTCTCAAAAATGCGGTTCGTTCTTCATTTTTTTTTAATATTTTCGATTTTTTGATTTGGATTTTTCAAAGAATTGAATGAGGTGATGATGGGTGGACTTGAGATTGAAGTGTGGTAATAATGAACGGAATGGAAAATTAATAAGATTAGAGCCATTAATGAGGTTAAGTTGTGAAAGAAATAAGGTTAACTTTATTGTTAGGTGAATAGTGAAAAATTGACAGGGAGTGTATGAAGTAGATGAGATATTTCATCTGTTTTGAGAATTCATTATTTGTTCTTTGTGTTTGAAGGATGACACCGATAAGAATTCAATGAACAATCGAATTGAAACGTTTATATCGGAACGTTCGAACGAACGAAGTGAGTTGATGGACGATATGGGCGATGAGTTGGTGTTCAGATTGCCGATCGATATGGATGCAAAGGATCTGAAGAGGTATTTGTTTAGTGGCAGTATTGTTAAGTGTAGAAGGAGGTTGATTGATACCTCGATCAGTGTTTATTTTCATTAATCTGAACTCGTTTTACTTGCCAATCGTTAGAGAAACTTTTGATCAAAATGATTGATTGAGTTCAGATTATTCGAAGAAATGGATGAGAACCGTTCTGAACTTGGATTTTTAACATATGGAATATCAGCACCTTCATTGCAACAGGTTTTGTCAAATGACATGTTTTTGTTGATGTTATTGTCTGATTATGAATATAGTGGCAGTCTTGATATCTATCACTCATAATAATGATAATAATAAGCAATTACTAATTGATATATGACAAGTTGAATGTGGAATAAATTGTGAAAAGGCAACCCACAACTTCGAGTTTCTATCGAATGATTTCACAGGATCGTTTTGACGAAACAAAATCCGATTACAATGCATGTCATCTTTGAAAATCAGCGATATCATTTCGAAATTACATGATCAGAGCAATAATGAACATTCCTACAATTAGTGTATGCTTAAATGCTTGAATAATTTTCCATGATCTTGAACAGTTCCCTTCGATTCCGTACGAATGAATGAATAATATTCGTCGTTGTGTTGCAGATATTTCTGAAAGTGGCACCAATGAATGAATTAAAACTGAAGAAAGAGCACCAGAGTTGTTGCTGTTGTGGGTTTTGTTTGAGAGGATTGAAATCGAATTTGAGAAGATTCCGACGAAGTTTCAAGAATGGTCAGCGTGTCGATCCGACGTTGACACGTGAGGATACACATTTGGTGGGCGATGCCACTAATGATAATGTGTCGAGTTGTGTCGCGAATGGTTTGTATTTTAATGCTTTGTTGTTGATTTGATGATGGTGATGTTATATAGATAGAAAACGAGACTGAACATTTTTATTTAATGATCCATATTTGGGATTGTTTGATGGATTGATAGAGCAATACACAAATATTGAGTAATGCAGATTTAACGCAAATATCTATGTTATTGAATACGATTGAACAGCTGAAACCGTGAAATCACTGAGTGATATAGAATTGTATCAACGAGTTTACGAGAATGAATAGTTTACAAAACCATTATGATTCATTCAATTAGGTGTTTATTTATTCAGGTATTCGTTTAGTTTATGATCTATTTCGACTGATTAGAAACATTATTTGTTTACGAAGAAATGACAAAGGAATTATCAATGGTGTGGATAATGTTTATTTGAAAAGGAAACATTAATTTAGCGATATTCTCTTGTTGATGGTTGTTGAATGAAACGTGTTCAGATACAGAGAAATAGGCGAATGATTCATTTAAGGTAACGCAGTCCGGCATATTCATCCAGAAGTGAAACTGGTGCAAGATCGTTTCGTTTTGATGAGGCAGCACTTGAAAGCGCTTTTCGTAAAACGATTGCATATTTCAAAACGAAGTTCAATGTCAATTTTTGCTGAGGTTTGTTTTTGGATTCTGAGTTTTTGATTATTTACACTGATGAAACGTTGTTGTGGGCGATAAGTGGAGCGATAGTGAGTAATATTAATATATTCAAAATTGAATTGTAACGATGTCATCTGGGAGATTTAATGTGTATATTGTGATAACTTGAAAGCAATTTTATTTTTTGTATTTGAGCATTGATTTTAAGTTACACATTTAGATCTTATAAAGTAATAATAGCAATGATTAAAAGGATAAAGTTAATAGTAATATCATTGATAGTGTTGATAAGAAAATGAAAATCAAAAAAATTTTGTGGAGATTTAAAAAAATGAAAGTTATAAAATTAAAACTAAAATTATGAAATTAGGAGTGTGGAATTACTGTGAAAATTAAAGTATTGAGGTATTTTTTTAGTAAGGAAATTGATGAAGTTAATGGTATCAACTTGTAGGTACTTTTACCGTTGTGTTTACTGTTGGCTGCCGAAATCTACGCGAAAGTTATGAATAAAACAGCGCCAAACGTTCAGTCGTTCGTCGCACAAAGTCCCATGGAACTAATAACAGGCCTTTATGGGAATTGGTCGATTGCTTATTTCAGGTTTGGTTTATTCTGAGAGTACTTTTTTTAGCGATCTCTTTTTCGTTTGCGTTGATATCATTTGCGGTTTTTGGGAATTTTAACTTAATTTTCGTTCATGGATTGTCATGTCTTATAGAGAGTCTTGTTATGTTCGAATTTATTACTCAAATTTAATGTTCAAGTTTTGTTCGAGACATTTATTGTTTTGTTCATTATTTTTTTGTAAAACGATTACATATTTCAAAACGAAGTTCAATGTCAATTTTTGCTGAGGTTTGTTCAGAGTTTGTTTTTGGATTCTGAGTTTTTGATTATTTACACTGATGAAACGTTGTTGTGTGCGATAAGTGGAGCGATAGTGAGTAATATCAATATATTTATAATTGAGTTGTAACGATGTCATCTGGGAAATTTATTGTGTATATTGTGATAACTTGAAAGCAATTTTATTTTTTGTATTTGAGCACTGATTTAATTATTTGTATGGGGTAATTATTTGTTAAAGAAGTGCACAAATTTAAATTTAAGTTCAAATTTAAGTTTATTTTGTTGTTTCTTGATTTGGATATGGGAAAATGATGAAAATGTTTCGTTTCATACGAAAACGTTTTTGCGAAAAGTGTTTTTTGTTTTCATTTACAGACTCAAATTGTAAGTATTTTTTTGGCATTCGCACAAGAAATTTTTCCATACTTTGAAAGATTTGTACTGTCATTTGGGGAAATTCGTTTGTGCTGCTTTGAAGTGAGTTTGTTGAAAATTTCGTTTACAGCTTAGAGAATCAGCAGACAGTGAAGAATTCGACGGGTGAGGTGTATTTGGAGGCAATGATGGCAGATCCTGGAATCGGTGTTCGTTGCACGAACGATAGTCATTTGATGTGCGTAGTTGTTTTTGGATTATTTTTGATTTGAGGATGTTTAATATTGAGGAATTTTAACATTTAGAATTTGCGAGTTTTTGAATTGCTTCTCTAATTTAAGAAATTTGACTTTTCGAGCGAATAGAATAATGCATTTCAAACTTTAAATGTTTTATAGTTGATCGTGATCTGAGGTGATATCGGTAAAGAGTTGTCTGTTTTATAGTTCATATTAGATATTATAAGTTTTTCTGATAGACACTGATTTCTGAGGATTATAAGTTTGTATCAGTAAAGAGGTTGATGATGGTGTGACCAATTTTGACTACTTTCACTTCTTAGACACTGAAAATATTATTTTTCGAAATCATCATCCTATCGATGAGATATATGAGTTAAGATGGTTTCCTCTGAACTGATTGACCGTGATCTGAAGTGAATTTATATTATTGACTGAGAATCACTAATAGGGAGATAATTGAATTGCATTCAAGAAATATTCAGCGTTTGCGTTTACATCGAAATGTATCTGGTAATTTAATTTCTCCGAAAAAATCACTTTACCAATTGAGCTTTCACTTGGTTGTTGTAGTTACGACATTGATTGTATTTTCGCATTTATAAAATTTAGTGACTTAAAAATTTAGAAATGTTTTCAGAGAGTCTATTTTTGTGTCATATTCTGATCATTCGTTTCGAGATCATTTTATAATGTTTAAGGCCATCGCTAGACGGTGCGTATTATCCATGTTTCGCAAACGAATCATTTCTGTATCCACTCCATTTACCTTCTAAACGTCCACCGTCATACAACTTCAATCAAAAGTTTGTGATTTCAGTTTTGTATCTGAAGTTTCATTTGTTTTTTTTATGTATCTTAATTCTATTTGTAATTTTATGTATCTGAAATTTTCATTTTTGTTTGTTAATCATAAGTCATAGAACTCATATGTAGGTAGTTGTTTGATAGTTGTCATACAACTACATCTAACTTATATTTACGATTTATGTAAGTTTTTTGATAGCCATAGATTACTGATGATAATTGAAAATAATCTCATTCCTTATCGTATCACTTGGATTTTCGAGTGATTCTCAAGAGAGATTAATTGATTGCAGTTGTTCGTGTTCGAATCGCGAGTGGCAATGCACTGATCCGGATGAGTTTGATTTGGATTTAGCGAATGTTACGTTGGAAAGTGGCAATATCGTGTTCGATCTTTCCTATCGAAACATATCGCAATTTCGACTGATTACTTTCGAACGAACAATGCACGCACCATTGATGTGAGGCATTCATTCAATTGCCGTTTTTTGAATGTTTTTCTCCTGATTCTGCCAATTCCTTTCGAATGATTAAGTTATTCGTTTCTTGCATTTTATAAGCTTTTCGTCGCTTTTTACAACGTGACAACAATGTAATTTTGAAGAGGAACATTATTCCATATGTGGACATTATGCACACATTTTAAAGTTTGCTTTATTTTTGCATTGGAATTTTGTGGGATTTTAGTGCTGGTGGTTGGCAGTTCGAGCAGATAAATGTGTTAGCGCAAAACGAGACTGAGATGGAGAATGCAGAATCTGGATGGGATTTGTTAGGTTTGTTTATTTAGTAGTTCAGTGCATCGCGTGGAATAGTTTGCTTTCGATCGTAGTGAGATATGCGGGTTTTTAACCTGTAGAAAATGTCGTTGGATCAGTTTGATTGATGCAGTTTGATTTTGGCTAATACAGCAATGAAGAGTTAATTGTGGTAAGTTGAAGATTCAATAGAGTAATGTTTGGTGGTGACAGAGCGATTATTGTGCACGTAGAATGAGTCATTTTAGTTGATGGTTAGATGAATTTAATGAATAAATTGATTTTTTTTTTTGAATAAGTTGTTGAAAAATGTTTCAGAGGAATGCAAATTGAATCCATGTCGTGATGAGTTTTAGAAGCATTGTAAAAATCATCGTGAAATTATATTACAAAATCGTAATGTATATGTGTGATTACAAAGAGACATGCAGTATTGTATTGTTGTGTTTTTATCGCCATCGTGAAATTGAATCGTTTGATTTGAAACGAAACTGGTGGTGATATAGCATTTGAGTATTTGGGAATATAGGTTTCAATTGGACGCGGAATAATTTTCAGTTGAATCAGCCGCAAGAGCCGTCAGAGTATGGCACATAAATATGACGAATCTGACGGTGAATTCATCGATTGTTGACGATTCGTTCAATCCACCGAATGAAACATTCGTTGATTTAGTGAACATGGCGATGGCAAATTTCGATAGACGTCAAAATAATAAGGTTGGTTCTGAGTTATGTGGTGGTCAACAATGAGATTGCATTGGACTGAGCAACTGAGCATTCGAAGCGTTTTGTTTTGGAATGAATGAAATAAGTCAGTGATGAATGGTGGAATGAATGTTTAGCAAAAGTGTTTGGGGAGATCAGTTGAAATGTTTGATTTTTGGGAACGTTCGATGAAAGAAAAACATTCCTTATGAACGAGAGAAATTCTTCGATGTCTTATCGCCGAGTGGATGATGTTGGGATAAATTGTTGAGAAATAAAATGAACTCAAAAACAAACTTAAGATTTGGTTCAACAATAAATTGTGGGCATCACTACCCGCCTATACGAATGCGTTCTACAATGCCGTCCTAAGAGCGCTTCTACCGCCGAGCACTCCTCCAGAAAGCGTCGGCATTTTAGCGTATTCACATCCGATGAACGAATCAATCTCGAATATGGCCGAACGAATCAATACGTATGCTGTATTGTTTGCATTGTTTTTAACAAATTTAAAACTAAACTTTAAAAACTTAAAACTTTGAATTGTTTGAAGATTTTACTTTTAAGTTCATTTTGACCTTTCATTTTAATGCAGTTTATTGCATATTGGAATATTTGTTTATTGAAATCAGTTGGCTTGAATAGAATAGAGAGCGATTGAATTTTGCAGATGATTAATTGTATGAAAGCGATTTGTCATTATTGAATCGACAAAAATTTAACGGTGTTTTACTTGATCAGCATTTTACTCGATGAATCGTTGTGAAAATGTTGTGTTAATGAAATGTTTTGAAGTTTTATCGAAATTTCTCAATTATTTCGTTTCTTTGATGAATTTCGAATAGTTTTAGTGCACGTATGGTAGCGTTTCGAATAGTTTTATTGTTGTTGGCCGTTTCGGTGATAGTGGCGAGTTTTTCGATGGTATTAGTTGATGAGCGTGTCTCGTACAGTAAGCATCTGCAGTTCGTTTCTGGCGTTAAGCCGCTACTCTATTGGATCATCAATTTCTTGCACGATGTGGTGCGTTTTTGCCTTACTTCTCTATTCTCTCAAGTTCAAATAAAGAATTTAAAAAACTTATAATTTGTACAGTTGTATCTTCTTATCATATTTCAGAATCGCCTCCATAACATAATTTATTTTTGGTTGTTCTCTATTGTCTCAAAATTGTTTTTTTGCATAGACATAAGTTCATTGTTGTTGTGTATATGACATGTTTTGTTTGACTGTGCTGAATAGTTATGAGGAGTTGTTGTATTTGTCATCAGAAGAGACGAATATCTTATAGCAGACTTAATTGATGTTCAATGGGCGATATTATTCATGCATCTTTATCTATTTTTAAGTAATTCATCTCTTTGACTTAGGTGTGTCTTGTAACTGAGACGGCGTCAGTCTTTAATTTCGTAAAAGTTATTTCATTTCCAGATTATTTACATAGTTTCGGCAGTGCTCGTTATATTCATCTATTATATAATGGGTGTGGAATCATTCACGCTGAATGCACTCTATGTTGGATCGGTGTTTTTGTTGCTTCTTCTTTTTGGGTAAGCCGATTGTTTCTGTGAAGTTCTAACATTTGTGTAGATGGAATTTTTGTGTTAGATCGCATGTCGTCGAGTGTCTAGCTGAATTTCAATTAGAGATAATAACTTGTAATTTGTTACTTGTGTATTTTATGTGGTTTGAAGAGTCAGCTATATGCCTTCGTGCAGAACAATTTGTGATAGAAAATGCTGAACGAGCGTTGAGATGAAATTTATCAAGCAGTTTCAAAGTTTTGTTTATGTTTGTGTCATATTTTAGAGTTGCCTCCATACCGTTAGTTTATATCTGTCAATTGCTCTTCACAATACCATCGCTGGCGTTCATAATGATTGGCATCGGTCTGTATTTTGTTGGTACAGTGTTCACGATGGTTGTTATGCTGTTGCTACTACTTACTTATTATTATTATTATTGTTTTGTTACAATTAACATGCTGGTGCCATAACAAAAACAATGTTACATTTTGTATCGAGCCATCAAAAATTTTGCTAATTAATGATTTGTTGTGGTCGTCTTCATGATCTAGTTATTATTTCTATTGGTGCAGGTAATGATCCTGTTATTGATATGATTGTTACCAATATCATCTCTATTAATGTTATTATTCATGTCGTCGGATAGGACCGGACGAGATGATATCGAAACTTTGAAAAAAATGAACGTAAACAAAAGTTGGAATGTGAAGATTCATGACAACGATGTGATCTTGGGATAAAAACGAGGAAAACTGATGAAAAGTTCGTGAAAGGTTTCACTCTTGAACAGCGAAAAACATCTGATGGCGGTGAACGCCCGCAAAGAATTTGTTCCGAACACAATAAAAACAAATAGATATTCTTCAATTGTACGTAGTGGGCAAGAAATAAATGCGATCAATTTTATAGCATAGAAATTATTGGAAATAGTAATGATAACAATATTATATTCTTTAGTAATAACCTTAATAGCAACATTATTGGTGATGGCAATGATGTTTGCGTGTTGAGATGAGAAGAAATTAAATCGTCAAAAATCAGAATTTTTACTCTCGCGTTTTGTCATGTACAATCTATGACATTAAAATTGCGAATTTTTAAGAATTCACTTCGATTGACCTTCGCATCAAAAAGTATTCGAATGGCACTCATCAATCAACAGCCGTAATAAGTGAATAAAAATCGCTTGCTACATTTAAATTTCGCATCGTGTGAGCACCACTGAAACGCAGTATGATAGTGTTGAGCAACGACGGTCAGCACAGCCTCGTACCGAGATTGTGCTTTACGATTATATTATAATTATGATTGCCATAGTTATTATTATTATTGTTATTTTCTTTATTACTATTGATATCGCTATTATTGTTAGTATCATGGCTGCTATTAATTTTATTATTACCAGCAGCAGTATTATTATTACTGCCACTACTATCATCTCCATTTCTATAGAATTACAATGAGTGGAATTATTATTCTCATAATCACTAACATATCTCATATTTACGCACAGATTGATGGAGTAGATTTGATTACAACAGTTTTTGCAATCATAATTACAATTAAAAAAGCGTCTCAGTCGCTCAGTGAGTTCTGAATGAAATCCAACTTAATCGGCAAATCGGAAATTTCTTCTCCACCAAACGACTGACTGCATTACAGAATGGTTTTGTGCTAAACGAATGGAGCAGATTTAGGTTAGGCGCAGAACAAAATGGACAGACATCGTACGATGGCATCGGCAACATCGTTCGCGTGGTGCAAGCAGCACAAATTTACTATCATGACCAAAAACTTCACTGTTACCTGAGACAAACACCGACTGATTTTTGAGTGCATTCCTCAGAGATTATGAGCGAACAAATATCATTCTGTGTATTTTTATAATATTCATTTAATTACGAGTTACCATATCACTGCGTTCCAGTACTTTTTCAATCTGATCATACGTGAATTCAGCATAAGCATAATAAACAGCTTATCATGTAGATTTGATGAAGTGGAAAGCATCTAAACGGATCATTAATTTGAATATTAAAAATAATCTTGCTTACGTGTTGCACGCAACACAAAAGAAATAATACAATACTCGTAATCATCAACAATCCGCTTTTCATCACGAAACAGTTCACGTCCCCTCTCCCACCAAATGCCCGAGAAAAGCACACAATTCATTGCGATAATCCGTTATCATCAACACTAAATATAAATTCCGTTCATGATATCAACGTCCCAAAATTGAATTATATGTCAACGTCCTATGAACTTTTAGTTCAAATTTGTTTTGCCATTCGACGATATGTAAACAAATCATATGCACAGACGGTGTTATCATATTATTATTACTAATGTTACCACCAATTATTTATTATTATTACTATTGTTATTGCTATCATCATTATTATTATTATTATTATTATTATTATTATTACTATCATTATTATTATTATTATTACCATTATTATTATTATTATTATTATTATTATTATTATTGTTATAATAATAATAATTATTATTGTTGTTGTTATTATTATTTATTTATTATTATTTATTATTATTGCTGCCGTTGTTATTATTATGTATTATTTATTATTATTGTTAATATTATTGCTATTATTATTACTGCTATTATCATTATATTATTATTACTATATTTATTATTATTGTTATTATTATCATCATTATTATTATTAGCATCGTGGCTATCATTTATATCACCATTATTGATATGGTTAATCGCCTAATTGCTCTAATAGGTTTCAAAGAAGATAGCACTATCTACATAATCTACTATACTATACTACTACGCGCCGCAGACACTCGACACAATTAAACATTCACGAGCGATTTCTTGAGCGCATTTTTACTTCTGAGTGGATTATGACTGTTTATTTGCGGAATGACTGTTTGTAATATGTACACAATATACTATTATGAATGTAGACAACACATAAGTGCACTTTATGAACGATATACTTATCAGAGGTGTTTCTGATTATGAAAGTTTAAAATGAAATTATCTCAGAAATGGAGTGAAAACTCAACTGAGAGAGCAATCAGGATGAGTTCAGTCAGGTCGTGCGTGACATTGACATAAACTTCAAGATTGTGTCATATCCCAGAGCATTATTCAATTCGAATTCATTGTGAGTATTATTATATGTAACTTCATCTCGCAATTAATTAGTGTTATCGTTATTATTACTGGCAGTATTATCGGAATTATTGTGCTACTATTACTATTATTGTTATTATTACTACTATTATTATCGTTCAAACAGGCAGCAAATGCATTGAGACATGGTGTTTTCGACGAATAAACAATTATTTTAACATCAAGATACAGCTGCTCATAATCCATGAATTCACTGCTGTTCATAAGCAAAAATACTACAGGTGAACAAAATAATGTTTCAGTGACATGAACAAATAGCAATAACCACTGTAATAGTCTTGGTACCGTTAATAATAGATATAACTATAATATTAATGACTATAACAATAACATAACTACTAGCAACCATAACAATATCAATAACTATAATATTAGAAACTATAACAATAACAATAATATCAACAATTCGATCGGATACTTCTATATAGCTCAATTGATAAACAAGTTTCATTGAGTTGAATTATGCACATAATAAGAGACCCATTTCACAGACAGCAAAAGATATGCTAATGTGAAGACGGTGTTTCATTACTGATAACATCCAAGGCGCTCGAGAAGGCACGGAGAGAAGTCCGTTGGCGTTATTTTCATTATGTTAACGGTACTGTCAAGCAAATATGAAATAACAACGACAGTAATAGCAGTGATGACAAGAATATGACAATGATAGAAGTCAACAGCAATAATACGGAGAGACGGAACTCAAGGAAGTGAAGTCGACTCGAATAAGAACAGTTAACGTGAACGTGCCACGATACAATAATGAAATATTACACCACGCAGCTCATTGATCATCAATTGAATACTTCGATTTGTTTTCATTATCTTTATTGCTATTACTATTTTCGATTATTATTTTGGTTATCGCTATCGCCGTTATTATTATTATTGTTACTGTTATCATTCCACCTACCCAACTCAATGGAACTGGCCACTGTTACACCCCATATGTTTATTTATAATACTTCCTTTTCAATAAACAGTGTTGATAAAATATAATTACAATAATAGTGACATCAAATGAAATAATACCAAAGACTGATAAAATGATTGTCAGGGTTTTAATAATAATTATGCATTTTATTGTGTTATCATTAGAGGTGAAGGAAGACAGCAGCATCTATTAATGTGATTCCATTGCGTAATGCGAACTGAATAAGATGGATGATCCAACAACGATCTCTAACCACATTTTTGTGGTATCGAAATGTATTTTGAAAGACTCATTCTCGATAAATCAACCACGTCGTGCTCAAAACAATTAAAGTAAATCTACCTTCGAACAAATGCTAATCTCAGACTTTTCCTAACTCCAGTTTGTTGACTGACGAATTTCCATCAGTTGTCTCTCCATAATTATTTGTCTTGAACACATTCGGTAACATGCTATGAATTGGAAAGCAATTTAGCATATTCTCCCAAAATTGAACAACATCGTAGAGTGTTTTCTTTCTCTCGCAACAGAATGATACCGCCAACATAGCGGAATCCACCAACGCATTTTTTCATACTTTTGATTGAACTTGTAATTCTATCCATTTTAACTATTCCCAAATGATATTGTAACGAAATTTTTGCCAAGTAATTTCAAAATCAATTTCTTCGAGCATTACTTTGGAAAGACTTGAAACATTAATGAACACTGAAATGTCACAGAAGTATTGCTCAAATCGGAAGTTTAACATTATTAGTCTCGGTAATTATCTATCTGCGACAATTAATACTGAATTTTCAGTTAGGAATAATATTCGCATCGAAAGAATCAATACAGATAAAATTGTAAGGTGCAATGTGAATTTGAATCTTTCTAAAATCAGTACATAATATTTTTGCTCATTTCATAACTCTAGATGCTTCTTTATGAGGGTACGATGAGGGAACAACTTTTTTAGATGCTCGAGACGTCGATGCTTTTAGATGCTTTCCTATGAGGGTACGATCGCGTCTTCTTACAAATCAACACTGGTGTGCTTGATGCATAATTTTGAAAGACTTCTGTAAAATTTTCTAACACAAGTGTCAATGATTCGAACTAAAAGCATTCAGAAAATTAAATGCTTTTAGTTTTCACAATTGCTTTCACAAGCGATTAATTGGACGTTTCAATTCGATCATATTATGAGACACAGTTTATTCACGAGAAAGTCAACCACGGAAAAATTAATTGCAGAGTACTTTGGGAAGCATCTATTTTCGAAGAATTGTCGATAATTCACATGAAATTATAACCTTCAAGGAGGATGATTGAGTATCTTCCATATACGAATTTGATCGTTCAAATCTCCGATTTCTTGTACGCAAAAGAAAAAACTTGATCACAGCTAGAACATACCTATAGCCTTAGGCTGTGGTATTATGCTATGGTGTGATATATGATCTAAAAACGTTCAGAACACATAGGGGAAATCTTCATAAACCATTTCTGTTTCGATCACTGGAAAACAATAAATAGGACGGGAAGTAAGTGCAAATTTGATATGCTATTGAAGAACACATAATAGTGGATCATCGATGAATGGTACTGCGATAAATGGTAATATTGTGCTAAGACTGAATACGATTTTACGGCGCTACTACATGCGAGGAAATCATCTGAATCAGTTGCAATACGGGAAGAAAGACTCTTTGTAATCAGATCACTGTAGACAAAGCTTCGCAAACAAATCAACTGTCTCTTTTAAGAACGAATGTACTGTGAGTGTTGTTGTGACGACAATATAAAATACAAACTGGTACGGAAGAAGAATAACTTAACGACAGCTCCTGGTCAGTAGCTAGCAGCAGCTTCTCAACCGTGACTGCACTGTATCATTTAGCTATGATCGATGCAGCTTTTCTTCCGACAGCACAAATTTAAAGTCTAATAATCAAAGAAACACTCATATTTAATGTGAGTGATGAAATACGAGCTAAGAAAACGGCTGTGGCAATACGAAGTTATGTGCACGAATGTAAACTATTTGATGCATCTTCTTTGCAACTGAATCCATTTTTAATGAATAACAAACAAAAATGAACAACGAACAAAAAACAGTGACGAATGCATATTAATATATCAAGAAGTGAAACTAACTGAAATAAATACAAAATGCTAACAGTCATAGTACCATGCGGTGCTAACCTCACCACTTCACTGTGTTTTCGTTTGTCCAAAAAATATCAATGCACTGCTAAAAAGTAGTGCCGAAATAACATATAATACACTCTGTGCTGTAATTTAAAATACAGCCAAATTTTGATTATATCTGAATACAATAAACGAAGACGCATATCTCTAAACGCAGAGTTGTGAATGAAACTACAACCTGGCATCGATAAACGATAGGTTGATGGTGGTGAGGACGATATCTGAATGTCTGAGAGATTAAGATTAGTATGATGATGAATTCTATTAATGTCATTGTTGTTACTATTGTTGAGAGTACTTTTATTGTTGCTGTTATGGTTATTATATTCTTATTATTATTATTTATTATTATTATTGTTATTATTGTTATTATTATTGTTATTATTATTATTATTGTTGTTATTTAATATTATTATTGTTGTTGTTATTGTTATTATTGTTGCTGTTGTTGTCAGCGTGTGTACTATTACAAAGATGTTACTACAATTATGATTATTACTGCTATTATTGTTATTGTTTATTTGTCAGAATCAAAATCAGTATTCAATACCTCTCGTCAACATACCCCAAAATGTAATATCAACGAGACGTAATTATTTTAGAAGCGTACTGGAAACCACTGAACATATGACAATATTGGTATTTTAGTGTTATCAAGAGTTTAAGACAAGTCTGAATCAATTTTGGCATTTCGCAAAATGCATTTAGGTTATCAAATTTTGTCAAAGCTTCAAATCATAGATTTGTTAAACAGACGTCAGTTCAGATGTCAAGGTCCTCTCGAAATTGAGCTTATCTGATTCCTTCGTCAAGCATGCGCAACGTTTGCTCTATCGTTGCTGGGCCCTATCGTTGCTGCTTGGACACACGTGAAGTAATAAAGATCAGCATAGGAATGTCGTTGGATTATTCAGATTTTCCCTTATCGGTTTGTTTTGATACTATTTTATGAAATATTATAAAGTGACTCTGCCATGATTTTCGATCCACAGTTGTCATGGGTAATCATAGTCCAATGGATAGGGGCAATGGTAATAATACTAACAGTAATAATAATCATAGCACTAATAATAGCAATAATAATAACAATAATAATAGTAGCATTAATGATTATTATTATTATTATCATTATTATAAATAATAATATGAATGATAAAAACATTAATATTTCGAACAATAATAATAATAACAATATGAATGAAGCAAAAAAGTGAAAAGGCTGAAAGTTTTTTGGGTACTCACAGGCTGACACTAAAGTGGATGTTATGTACGACGATGTGAATAAGTAATACGCAAACATATGCTTCGTACAACAAACAAATCATATCGTCCTAAGCTTCAATAATTCATATATTGCTATTTAGAGCTTTTATATTGGTGTGTTAGATAGATACCGAAAGTATTTACATAAATTATCTTTGCATGTTATTCGCTCATAAATTTATAGTGTTGAGATAGATAAGATAATATAAACAAGCAAGAAATATCAAGCTTAAGGTGGACTATAGTTAAGTCAATACTAATAACCCATGGCTTCTCATCAGTATTTGTTATTGTGCCAAAGCAATAACAGTAATAATATTGAGACGTGAATCTTTTTCTGACTAGCGATTTTTTCCGCGACCAAGTATATTTGTTTCCTGCAATCTAATGAAAACTAGCAACAGATTTACATTATTTTGGGTTTCTTGCACTTATTTCAATCCATTCTAAGACCCAAAAGTAATCCATTAAAGTCTTGAGAACATCATTGAAATGAAATGAGCGTAACATTGCCATCAGAATATGCAATTGCGGACATCTGAATCAGTAACAAGTGGCCTCAGTGCCTAGTTGAAGACTATGATCACATCGTATCAGCGAGCGATATGTTTCACGTACCAAGGAAAGCGCATAAATAATTTACCTTATCGTTTCATATGTTCTATCGTTTGCACCTTTTGAATTTCTTCGCATTCACCTCCAACATTCATTTTTTGCAATCTGATAAATGGAAGTCTTTCTCTCCAAATTATTGTTGGTGTTCATTTTTTGATATTCGTTTACTTTTTAAAGTTGTCATTCACAATGAGCAGGAAAAGTTTCAGGTGCAATACTACAATACTAGTGTGCAACACTACACTCGCCATCAATTCAGAAGAAGTCCTGTTTTTTACTGACTACTAAAATAGCAATGGTTAAAAAAGTCACCAAAAATTCATTTCAGACAATTTGACATTGGCAAACAAACATCTTTCTCGCGATATATTTACTCTTATAAAAAGTAGGTTGAATTCATCCATTTTCACTCAAAGCGATTCGGAGAATCTATTTTACACTTACGAGAATCCAAAAACCTGAATGAAACGAACTGAATATGATTTGACAAACGAATCATGAAAACTCTTGTTAAATATGACAAAGATGTTCATAAATTTATCTTAAATTTGGATCTCTATCGTAGGATCCATTAATGATTCATGGAAGAAAGGTAACGATCATGTTAAGTTCTATGAAACTGATTCGTGAATGTACAGTAGTCTGCCTATTTCTATGGTTATGAGTCGAACATAAACGAATTTACGAGCATAAATAGATTCCTTTTTTACCTATTATATATATATATATATATATATATATATATATGTAGAAAAAACGCGAGATAGGTTGATATGAATGGAACAAAATCCACTCTATGGTTGTTTATTGACAGATAGGTGGGGATGTTGATGCGATCATCACAATGTGATGAATTGCCTCTATCGAAGTGAATAAAATATACAACACATTGAGCTCGCATCTCATTCACAATTATTCATCACGTAAATTCTATTATTCACGATTATTCATTAACAAGGCTACTGGCTGAAAAAAGTGGGATTCATTAGACACAATAGATATTATGGTCGCATTTCTACAGCAAATCATCATCGAGGGGGAGGGAGGAGGGAAGCTTTGAGAGCAGTGCAGAGCATGCAAAGTGTCAGTCGGACATGGAGCAGGATGCTTCATCTGACTAGAAAATCGTTGGTTATTGCAATTGTGAATTTGACTGCAAATTATTAATACTTTTCATACGCTTGACCAATAATGCGCTAGCTGAGAGATGAAACGATAGAATCAAAAGTATCCCGATGGAAATCGCTCGTTAGTATGCGATCAACTACAAAACTGTATCAATCAATCAGTTGCAAGGACCAAATTGGTCGTGCTGATCTCTCGTTAAATTATACGCTTCAAAAAGAATATTTTATTCAGTACCTGAAAGCAGTTCAGTAACATTTACAACAAGGCAGTCCAAAAACATCTCTTATGATGCGACGAATGCTTCAGACACTGTCTACGTTTACGTTTCAACTGATGTGAATTAGCTTAACTGAAAATAAATAATAAATTAATCAAAATGAATGCAGCAGTCATTGGAATAATTCAAAAAAGTTTCACTCGTGATCGCCAGTCCTTTCACTGATCTCATGCACATAGCAGTTCGCATGATCAATTTATATTACGAGATTATCCAACGAAAACAGATTCCATTCAAGATGAGTGTTGTGTTTATTATTATTGAGGTTATTGTAAATAATATTCAGATGAAGGTGACTCTGAATGTATGTGTTTTGATTATGTTTTTGTTTGCTTTGCGTTCATACAATGAAAACGAATAAAACGGGTTTAAAAAGACGGGTGGATGCACAGCGACAAATATAGGATTATTGCACAGAAAATAGCACTCGAAAGAGTGTGCTGCATTACTGCAGGAAGAAACAAAAACAGCTTTGAAACGAAAGCACCGCAGTTTGGACATTCATTTATCACAAATCTCGATCAAGGTGGACAATCTGCTGATGTTCGTCTATCATCGCAATGCGCTGCTGAATATTTATCCTTCTTCGCCGACTGCTCTCTCATGGTCAGGCGCGATCTGTATTATTATTTTGTTTGTGTGTTATTCAAAAGCTTCTCACTGCAGCTATAACTGCTGTTGTTTATTTATTTGTTGATTTATTTCTGTGTTTATTTATATATTTTATTCTGCACATTTATTCATCGTGCTGGGTTGTAGCCCTTGTACAAGCTGTCACACACAACACAAATAACAACACACACACATCAAAGCTATTTTTTAGTTTATGATAATAACCATTCTTGATATATATTTCATTTATCTATTCATATCGCCATAAATATATCGTCTCTATGCTATATATTACGATGATGATATTATATTGTGATGCACACTTATCCACTTTCATCACGTGATCGATGCGATACTTTATGGGTATTAAATAAATAAGTTTATGGATATGGATATATTCAAAATATTAAATGAATATTATTCATTTAACTCACATAGATGTATCACTGCGCAAATACTTCAGAACATAATACGAAAAGGATTGATTAAGAGGAAGAAAAAGAAGTGTTGATAGAGGAAATGCGAAAGAGAAATAAAAAACAAAACAAAATGTAATAAAAAGTAAGGAGACGTTGCAGAGATTCTACACTAACATGAATCATTGTTACAAGATCAAAATTTGATCGAATAAATCTTGCTGTTTTAATGTGCTGGATGCAGAGTGAATTTTGAACTGTTTTTTTGATCAAGCAAGCGCATCTCAAGCAGCTTACCGAGTAAACTTGTGCTTTGACGATGACGTTACAAAACAGTGAAAATAATACGAATTCAATGACACTTTACGGTGTATAAGTTCTGCAATAGAAGATAGCTCAGTGGCGCGTTATATTCATTCACTTCCTAACAATTTACTCGATAGAAACCATTTCTGGAGAGGTGGTGAAGGTTCCAAATTCTAAAATTTTAGAACGTTAACGATCAGCTTAATCGGAAATCAACAAAATTTTCACGACATAACGAATCAAATGAGATCGACGGAATGCAATCGCCCGCACAACGATCCTAGAAGAAAGAATTACAAATGTGTCGCTTACAAGAGAAGATTTCACTTCGTTCCAGTTTGAGAGAAGAAATATGAAGAAGATGGAGAAAGCCTAAATAACGTCTTCAAGATGAATAAATTCAGTCATCTTCGAAGACAAGTAATTCGACTGATTAAAGTGTTGATGTGCTAGCAAACAGCGCAGCTCAAGCTCATTTGCTGATGAGTTTATACTTCGATATTTCATTCATCAGGTGAATTATGCGATATCACAGCACAAATGAAGTGTACATTTTCTTGAAACGGAACATAGCCTATCATACCATATCATACGTTAATGGTTGCACACATCTGTATCGTCCTAATGCATGCATATTTCATAATGATTCAAGTTGCAACGAACATCCATATCATTTCATATCATACAACTTTCCACACCGAGCGATTACTAATCAACTCATATTATAATATTAGATTTGTTCACATAGATGTGATTATTCCTACGGCATTAATGCCGTTGTTGTGTTATTAATCTTAATACTGTTATTAATGCAACTGCTACCGCTACAATTTTACTGCCGAAGTATTGCCGTTGTCATTAGTTTCTGCATATTATAGTCATCATTGTTAGATTCAAATAATAGGAGTGAACAAAATGTACACTACGACGACTACAAATACAATTTCCCAGCGGACGGATAAACTGAGTAACATGAAGTTTACTGTCAACATATTGAAGGTTATGATAGGTGAACTAAATGTATTCATGCTAAATCCTTTGAATAGAAAACATTAAATGTAGGTATGATATTATCACTATAAATTCAGTGAAACATACATTACTGTTTTCACTATCATCATCAAGTATTATTATTACTATTATTAAGATTATTATCACTACTACTATTACAACGTCCAGGAGGCTGCTTTCAGACGCACATCAAGCCACAAAAACACTTTGCTCGAAACAGCCACTTGCAAAGATCTTTCTGAAAATATAGAAGGAGCGGTATCACCAAGCAGAATAAAAATGTAAATGCAGTGACCAGTTGCATCTTCAGATTGGATAAATTTATCAAATGAATTCAGTTCTGCAATCAATGGAGCATTTGCGGTTGGGAATCCTTGTAATACGCAATGTCTTTTCTCTAATATGACATCCTACTCTAAGTTTCAATCTATCGCTGCGCACAACACATGAATTTAGCACACAAAAGCTGACAATTAAGGATCTATACGATTCGACGACGGAACGTTTTTCCACAATGTGATTGAAAACATGATTATAATAAAGCATTCCAAATATTAATATCGCGCAGTTAATAAGTACATCGAGTGGCACATACTCAATGCGATCAAATACACTTATTTGCACAATGCAATTTTGCTCATCCATACGCGCCACAACGAATAAAAACTTTCATATAATGATCGTAATAATAATAACATGACCAATAGCGATAGCAATGATAATAACAATACAATGAACGCAATAATAATAGTAAAAATAATAATGAAATAATAATGGTAATAATAATGATAATAATAATGATAATAGCACTGATAATAATAATAATAATAATAATAATAATAATAATAATGATGATGATGATGATAATAATAATAATAATAATAATAATAATAATAATAATAATAATAATAATGATAATAGCAATGATAATAATAATAATAATAATAATAATAGCAATGATAATAATAATAATAATAATAATAATAATCGCAATAATAAGACCCTTACGTGATGCATGGTGGTTTGCGTTGTTTAGCGTCATTAAAGTGCTTCATTAAAGTGCTGACGGCAATAAAAACGGCGCAGTGCTACATCAAATCATATTTCTCGTTCCATTTATCATTATTATTATTTGCTGTTATTATTAATAATGCTTGCCTTTTATTGTTACTGCTTTCATTATTAGTGTGCACGTTATTGCCGCTGCTTTTATTAGTGTTGTTATTATTGTTATTGTTTTCATTTTTGTCATTGTAATTACTTTTGTTATTGTCATCCTATTTATTATTATTGCCTTTGTTGCCGTCATTGTTGTTGTTATTATCATAGTTATTATTATTATTTTATTGCTATTATTATTGTTGTTATTATCATCGTTTTTATTGTTATTGGCTGCATTGTGCATTTCCACTGACCCGAATATTTCAACAATCGTTTCGATATATATAACGAGCCTAAGCCAGCCAGTCGAACAGATAATAATAATGAAATGAATTTACTGTTATTACTATTGCTCTAATTCGTTCTCTTCTCTGCCACCGCCATTCTTAATCTATTTCAAAATTAGAATGGATATTCGATGCTTAGCGATACGGAAAACGTTGAAAGGAAATACGCAAATGGTGATTTCTTACATATTTGACACAAAGAGGATTAAGGTGGGCGATAGGAATGGACTGTAAAATATAGCAATAAAATACAGTTTGTTTATGTGAACAAGTAAATAGCTCGAAAAGATTGACAACCAAACAGAGGTGTGCGATACATACAAACTGAATCATTTGTGTGACGCAATCGATCTATCATTCCTTTATTTGTCCATTTTCCGGCTCTTATTTACTTATTAATTTACTCTTTTATTCATTAATTCCACCGCATATTCATTCATTTATTTATAGTTTATTTCACTACTTACTCAACTGTACACATATTCATTTATTTCATTATTCACTCGAATCAAATCCGAATATGCTACAGCAAATTTATTGCTATTTATACTTATGCTGTTGCTGTTACTATTATATTCTTATGTTCTTTCTTTTCATTTCATATTTCGTTATGTTCACATACTCCACCGGAATGAAACGATAATCGCGCTTCCAGAGCATATTCAACTGCGGGCAGTTATCCAGTTTTTATTCTTATTAAGCTGAACTTACAGGAGCAACGTTTGAGGAAATAATTGCACCATAGTGAAATAAGATATGAGTCAGCATAGCAGTGTCGCAAAGTGAAAGGTTTAAACTGGATTAAGCTGAACTTTGGCTCAGCCAAACCGGATTAAGCTGAACTCTGGCTCAGCCTTATACTCTTTTCAATCCAGTGGTATCCGGTAATGCTTCAACTCGTTTTTCTGGCGAACCTTTCACACCTATCGTTCGTTGAGAAACTATTTCATCAACTCAACCTTCTTTACGCCTTGAATGTCCTTTTGATCTGCTCCAAATTTTTTTCAGTGTTTTCAATGATCGCGGATGTGAGATGCATACACCATGAGTTCATACGTACAGGTATCAGTCCGATATCACTCAACTTGTGTACCGTCAATCGCATCCGACAACCGTTAACCGGTGTTGATCTATCAAATCTCTGCCCAGGGCCACTCAGAAAAATTCATCTTCTTTCGCAAAAACATCTTTTCATTCCGTGATGGATTCCGCACAATTTTTCTTTTTTCTTCAATTACGTTATTTCGAAAAACACGATTATTCTGCGTTTTTTTCTTGATCAGTGTTGATAGGATCATAAATTTTCCGTCATATTGTGTTCTTCATCTGCTCTGAGACACTCAATCTAACAAAAAAGCAGGAAAAATCGCCATTTATCCATCCATCCATCCATCATAACATAACAATAATGATTGCGATGACCTTTCATCTGTATCATCTTCATTCAGTTGGAGAGAAATTTGATTAACTAATTAATGGTCTGACATTCTTGTAAACTTTTGGATGAGAGTTTGATTTCCTTTTTATTTTCGACATCATCAAATTAACTCATCATCGGATCTTCGTTACTGATCAGTCATTTTCAGCGAATTGTGTGTGGATGGCAGATGGATGCTCATCGATACGAGTTGATTAGATGTACAAGAAAATTCTCATTCAGCTCAATAGTGCTAGTGTATTCTCATGCACTAGCATCTTACGATCCTAACATTCAATAAAACGACCTGAATAATTCAAGTGATCACTCAGTTGATGCGAACCGATGAAGCATTAAAGCAGTTAGTTGGGTAACAACTGTCTTTATCACTTGTGAATATTGGAGCATTCGTTGAATTAAAGGAAAGATTAGGTGTCATAGAATGCAATGACAATTATGTCGTGAGGAGGGATTCGCTCTCAGGAAGAGGGGAAAAGCAATAAACTGAGAGACGCTTTCCGAATTGAGTGAAATAGATAAACGTTGACCGCATTTCGCTTAAGTTGATCATTCGCAATGAAAATTGGTTCAGATCCAGCAAAGTCATAAGTTCAGGGAGCTGTAAGGAACTATTGTGGTCACCAGCGCGTTTCTATCAAAAGCAGATGTTTCATTGTGATAAGCGTTAAGTGAAAACAATAAAACAATCACAATGCGCATGCATGCAGAAGTACAATGGCATTTTCTTCATGGACGACTTTGATCAAATAAACGAACCATATTCGGATCGAGATATTATCTATGAAACGTATTTTAGATTACCACGTGTATTACATCTAGTAATTGACTGGTAGAGGCGATATGAAGAAGGCAATAATATTAATGCGATGAACAGGCTCATAATGCTGTCGATCCTCCAGCCTATACGCCACCTTAATTCAGGCCATATATATATATATATATATATATATATATATATATATATATATATATCAGTGTATGAATCCACATAATATGAAATGTGACTCGCTATAGGGCAAGACGTATTCATCCATGCAAAGATTACTTGATCAACGAAGAGTGAATGAATTTAGAGGTGAGTAAATGAAAATAATAACAATACTAATGAAACTGCTATCAGTCGCGTTATGGTAATGAATGATAACAGTATCAACAACACAACAATAGTAATAATTCGACATTGGCCAACGTAATGATGACTATGAGCACGGTGTGATTGATAATAAAATAAAAATGAAAGTAAACTCTCTCCGTTCTTGATCCATTCATCGCAATATAGTCGAATCATCCCCATTCATTTTCAGATCACCAACTAAACCTTCACTGTCGCATCAATGACCTCCGGCATCATGCCATCATTCTATATCCATCTTTTTCATTTCCCAACCACTGCGCGCCCATGAACGCCTCTTCATTTTCGTTTATCCTTTCTCCCTTCATTCATTGTTTTTATCGGATGGATGGATATCTTGGTGAAATTAATTAACATACGAACAACAAGAAAGGCAGTCATCATCATCATCACCATATTTTGCACTGGTTCATTCGTTTGTTTTCACTGTCTTTTCATTGTGATTCTCCTACTGTTTCTTTGAACTATAACTATCATTATTCTCATATTCTATTCATATGGTTTGTTGTTTTTATGTGTATTTACGTCAATCTTTTTCTTTGTTTTTCACTTATAATCTGCGAAATCAAATCAAATTTAAATCGACAACAAGAAAACACCGATAATTCCCAGGAGAAACGTTCATAAAAACACATAAACAAAACAACTAGATGTCAATTCAAATCGCAAAACACAACACAAAAACACAACGCAACCAAACAAATCTACACCAAACAATACGTCTTCGTGATTGACGATAAATGCACGCATTGATATTATATTTACGAGCGATCAAATAGGCGCATCCAAATGGCCTTTCACTTCATTTCCTTCATGCATTCTCAATAAAATCGTATTTATGAACATCGTCATGTTCATGGATGCACGGATTTAATAAAATATGAACATAATACTGTGGATTCATAAATATACGGATGATAGATGTCGAACGATGAAATGTATGTATCATGTCTTATTGCTATGAAATCCTGTCGAATCAAATCGCCAATAAATTCAGTGATTAAATGGATACATGTAGATGGAAAAATAAGCCTGTTCTATTGCACGCATTTGAAGTTATCAAAAGCTGGCTATAAAGTAAAAGAAAAACGACAATGTATCAAAAAAACAAACTTAAATAACCCTATTGAGTGATTGTGAAGTTTCAGCTGAGCGATGCAAAAGGTTTTGTTGCAAACTGAAAATGAAAACTGGAGAGCTTGCATTGAATATGTGAATGCGGATAAGTCGAACTTGTGAGCATGCGAGATCATAAGGCCGCGTCTCTTACATAAGCGGATTTATATCCGAGCATGATAGTGTACCTGATCTATTTATTATCTATTCCGATTTCTGATTTCTTTTTGATGATCCATAGTGAAAAAAAATCGACGACAACTGGGAGGAAATACAAATAAGTGACAAGACTATCGTTTTGTAGTTCAAGAAAATTCTTTGAAGTACCACAAATTTTGCATTAGGGCAATACGACGCATACCCTTGCTATTTTTATGCCTGGTGCACTAAATGAGTGAGAATATGGGTATAGAACTAAGATTTAGCCAAAGTATCAAAAATCAGACTGGAACAGCGTTGGATATTGATAGATGAAAGAGCATGCGCAGCATGAACCTGATGGTGAACGTAAGGCTGAAACCTGCGCATTAGCTTAAACCCAGGTATTAGATTGAGAATGAGTTCAATCCAGTTCGGACTATTGACTTTTCAGTACTTTTACGATGGCCTTCTATGGAAACATCGTTTTAGTTCCCATAAACGAGGGATGAGATCCGTCCATGTTTACTTTATATCTCTATGAAAACTGTAAGCACTGGTGCAATAAATATTCATGCTATCTTAACTACTAGGATCAATGAGCGCAATTTCCTGTTCAGATCAGTCGAACTGAATGGGATAACATTAAGTAAAATGAGTCAAATTTATCAGTCAGTTAGATGCCTGTCAATTAATACTTCACCAAAGGGAAAATAAGCAAGTGAATAAAAATCTGATGCAAAAAATATCAAGAACTAATGCACCAGCAATTATCTATTGAAATCGGCAACTACTAAATAAGACATATCAAGAATATTAGGACATATTAGGAACTGATAAATCCAATTTGCTGAAGCAATGAGAACTGATTTATGCATATAATGAAAAACTGATAGGAGAATGATATATCTATTGTGATCTGTTCAGAAAATGATTTTAAAATTTTAATTGCTGATACGAAGTGGATAGACAATGATGAAAAATGATGAACCAACTTTTTTGTGTGGAATAAAGAGTTATTAGTGTGAAATTCACGATTAGTAATGATATTGTCCGACAATGATTCATCAGAATGGGAACATACTTACTGCTGTGATGGAAAAAACGAAAACAACCAAAAGAAGAAAGCTGGAGGAACCCAAAATGGTCACAACATTGCAAGCAGTAATAATAATGATAATGGTGGTGATGAATGCTGGCATAAAATTAATAAGCTTAATATGGACACGAACCACTACGTTCATCAGAAGTATTCATATGAATCCAGTTAATTGAATTATGGAATTTAATGAGATGATAATAATCCAGGAAACGATGCACTTTTTCGGATTCGAATGATATTCGTTAAAGGTGATCGATGGAAAAAATGAAATGATGCGATGAAAATAAGAAGAATGGATAATAAAAGGACATGACTTGTTTTTCAAACTGTCAAATGTACATAAAAAACAAGATGGAGAAAGGAAAAGGGAACAGATCAATGTATAAAGTTATAAAAATGTGCTATTATCAGTTTTATTATCATTAACAATGAGGACATCATTATAAATGCACATTTTTCCCTCTTTCAAGCATTTTTTCTCCATCTTAGTCAAAGAATTTTAACCTTACAATTAGGTTCAACCCAACGTTTTTCTGGTTGCTTAACCTTTCGTTGGATTCGTATTCATACCATTATCGCGGCTGTTTTTTTCCATAAGGAACAAATTTCCGCTCACTTTTTTTCGTTGTCCTCAGAGGATGAAAAGGTGAAATATTTTCATCTGCGAACTGGTCGATTTGTCGTAGATTTCGACCAAAATTCAGTTTTGGAGTCCTTGATTCTTGTCCAATATCATGGTCGCATGCAATGCCATGACTCATATCGTCAGATGTAAAAAATGATCATCATAATACTAACCATAATAATAATGCTAATAAAGCATTGCTCGTGTTCGAATAACTCGTATAAATAAGTAACGATTACGATAATGATAATCATAAACGAAAATAAACTAGAACAATAATAATACTGACAATAACAATACTGAACGATGATACTGATCATTATAAATCCAGATAATAATAATAATAATAATAATAATAATAATAATAATAATAATAATAATACTGAATAATAGCAGGCATGTATTTCGTGCTCGATGAGCATCGGGATTAACCCAAATTCAATGCATCCAGCATTCGTGTTCATATATCGCGTCGTCCTATCAAAAATATATCCGCACGAAACGTATATCCACTGCTATTCACCCCAAATCTACACAAATCTATCAATCTCAAAGCTTCAATTCTACTTTATGAAAGCATCAAATTCACATGATTATAAACACAGGGTGTGAACGGTGATAGTAATACAAATGATGATAATAGCAGCAAGAATAGTGAAAATACCAATAACGCTAATAATGATATCAATAGTGTCATTTATATGATTATTTTCTTCGAATAAGCTTAAACTGTCCAAGAGATGAAAACTTTTCTGGTAACTTCTCATCAGAATTTCACCAGATCGATGACGACACGAATAGTCAGCTGCGTATCAAATGTGACCAAAGAAAAACCACTTCACAATGACACATCCTTTTCTTTCCTTAAAACGAGACATCTTCATAAGTATGGTCACATTTCTTCCGGAAAACCTGTTAAGCTTTCTATTGATTCAGTCTGATAATTTTAAATTTGAACGTTCATCGATCAAATCAATTCGAACTGATGTCTCCAGCAATAATGCTCTCAAATTCATACTTTGCGGCCGATGAATAGGCAGTCAAATTCATAGCAACAAATGACAGTGTAATAGAAATCAATCAACCATGCAATAAAAGTTCACAAATGCCCCAGAATCTCTACGCCTAGACCGTTTTCAAGATTATCACTGATGTTCTGTCAGCTCAGGATGCCTTGAAATAATCTTGATAAAGCCTGAATGATCGTTTGAATTTCAAGTAAAATATAAGCTGCAAATCACTATCGAGTCCAGTTGAAGTGCAATTTATCAAGCTCGCAGTGCTTCGTTCCTTCACGCTGCCGGCTTCCTTTTGTAAAATTATCTCGATCAACGCCATCGTGATTTCCTTCTTATAATGCTCTCTTCGATGAAAGGCACTGAAAATCACATGCGAATGGGGCCATGCAATGAGAAAAAATTGTCATTTGAGTTGAGAATAACTTAGAAATTAACGAATAATCATCTACAGTACCGTGAACATCTTATCGCATAGTCATATATAATATGTACATATTATTATTATCATTATTATTATTATTATTATTATTATTATTATTATTATTATTATTATCATTATTATTATTATTATTATTATTATTATTATTATTATTATTATTATTATTATTATTATTATATCATTATTATTATCATTATTATTATTATTATTATTATTATTATTATTATTATTATTATTATTATTATTATTATTATTATTAGTTTAGCTTCTTCAAAACAGTTTCAATCTTACTGCAGTGTGATCAAATTTATATGCGCTTTCAAAAGGCAATGTTATGTCAGATTACGATCGCTCATATTTGATATTTATTTAGATGGATCATGGCTGAATAATTTGCTGTGAGCAGAAATGCGATAGAATCATTTCTTCGTGCTACTTGTGTGCTGCGATAAACACAAATAACAATAATAACAACAAATAACATCTATCACCACTAACAAAAAACATGTACGATAGTGTTGTACATTCAGTCATTTTATTCAGATACAAAGATAAACGATGGCTCATGAGATAGATACGTTACTGACCAATCTATAGTCCCTTCTGCTCTCGACGACTATCTCTTTTTAGGGACCAACCGCTCATCTTCTTCACGGAGTCAATAAAATTATTTCTTTACACCATATTTTTCGCCAATGAAATGAGTATTTAGTAGTATATAGTTGGTTTCAGAATGAAAGGTTTTTTATTCCAGGTTATGACTGCCGCTTCATACAAAGCAGGCAGCCCGAAGTTGGAAGAAAAGGCGAAAAGAAGTAGGAAAGGAAAAGAAAAAAAGGAGGAACGGAGAAGGAATTGGGACAAGAAAGTATAAAGAAAGAAGCGAACAGAGAAGATAGATAAAACAAACATTACAAAGTTCACCCCATAACTCAACTATTTTTCTGGATCAGACCATTTTGCACCCCCTCCTGGAAAAAATCCTAAAAACAGTCATCGACAATCTCATATGATCAATGCTGTCGGTGAAAGTGCACAAATTGGAGCGTTTCCGAAACAATTGAGCGCATAACATAGTCCTCGATCAACTTCAGTGAATTTGAAGACGACACTGACAAACTCACTGACTCGTTATGATTTCTCCAAATTGTCAAGTACATAATCAAAAAACTCGATATCAAATGTTTTTAATGGCATCGTGCATATAGATGTTTAGGTCTGCCGATATTACGATATATACTAATGAGTAATCACCCGAGCAGACCGTAATCCAATATCGTTCACATATTTGATTCAACCATCATCGCCTACATGTGGCACTGTGATCATTGCTCAAAATGTTTTTTTGTTTCTTTGGTGAACGTCACAAAATGCTTCTTAGCATTCAGTAGCATTCATCGAGAATATTTTGTTATCTATTATTCCGTATTTAACAACATTTTCTTAGTGTTCAAAAAACAACAAACAACACAATCGCTATATTATGCATTCTGTTTTCCTTAATATATTTCCTTTACACAGTACACAATGAAACATCATATGAGCGTATATAAATTTTCGATACGAAACAATATTCTAAAATATTTTATTTCTGTCCTTTTTCTTCTCCTTATATTTCTATATTTATACATATAAACATACATTCAAAGTAATTGTTTCATATGCATGTATTTGCTAGCAGCGGTAGCATATTACAGTAATCTTACATGTATTTATACAAATACTCATAAAAGCGATCCTATTTGTGTACGTTTATATGCGATCGTATCGTACGCTTCATACAAAAACGGAATAATTTTCTTTAGATGTATATAACATACGTATAAATTTATGCATTTATAAGACACACAACGCATTTGTAGACGTTCACTTTAATGTGCATATAATATTACAATTCAACAACTCTCATCACGCAAAACTCAACCGATATCGTATCTTTATACTGTACTTTGATCGTTTGGGGGAATATTATCCAAATTTTACGAATCGATTTTGAATTTGGAGAACTTTTTGCGTGAACCAATGATCAATGAATGAAGTGGTTTAATTCAACAAATGATCAATGAAAACTTATTCGAGACAATGAAAAACTCAAGAGGTGATTCAACTGAACTGCAGAAACTGCTTGCAAAAAAAGGTAGCAGTGATTACTGATTTGATTAATGTATACTTACGAAGAATAATGATGACAAACGATTAAACTTTACGGATAAATTTGATAATTTTTTACTTGATATCAGAATGGACCATACTTTCGTAATTCCAAAAAATCGCCAGCGGATGATGTTCCACTTGCTCACTGTTGGACACCAGCAATAGCCCCAAAGTTAAACATGCTGTCGCTAAGTGAGCATTTTTTCCTCTCATTTGATTTGTCCCCTTATTTTCCTTGTTCTTTCGTATTCTACGCATCATTTCTAATGCATAATAAATAAATAATCCGTCATGTTTCAAAATTTTTGTCACTTTTGATTTTCAAAAGTATTCGATTGTGAGGCAAACTTGAGCCAATTCATTCAGCCATCTGTTGGCAAGAACTGAGACGATTTAGTTTGATCGAACCCATTTTTGTTCACAATTCAGAAAATAAATTTCGCTCGTAAACGGGAAAAATTCAGTGTGGAACAGGGTGATGAAGCAACAGATATTATCAACATTGATGCGTACATGTTCGGATTTGATTCATAAACCGCTTGGCTATATGCTGAAATATAGGTAAACTTTTGCGTTCTCGGTACCACTGGGTGATCGACACCGAACAAAAAGTGTGAATGAATAACATAGAACAGGCGTGTGCGATGGAATGAATGATATGACGTACTGGTTGATTCGTGTTTGCTTCATACAAATTATAGTAAAGAATTCAAGGATTTCACAGCAAAACGAGAAATAAATGTGAGGAGGAAGTTCTGGGGAATGGCACATCGAAAGAATTCGTGGTTAAAATTCGATCAACTCTGATAGCAGTCATATCGAGCGGGTTTCAATACACCGCATAGCAATGACAACAACACGTTAATAGAAATGTCTTCGCAGATGAAAATAGCCATATCACCTTAAAGTAACACCTCGCAAATCAACGAGAAACAGCCAAAGTGTTGACGTAGGGAATTTGTTGGAAAGCAGGGATGAATTATTATGTATGGGATAAAACATAATGTAACAATGGATTTGAAAAAGCTGTCAATTGTGTGCTGTCTCATTCCGGTCTAATAGAATTTCGGCATCTGAGAATGGAGATATTGAGATTTTTAACTACGCATGCGCAAAAATTTTGACTCTTTTTTTTGGAACCTGGTTGAATGAGGACTCATTGAGAATATGGAAAATGATCAACACCATATTGAATGCAAGTGAAATGAAGGATGAAATTGAATTTTTAAGGCAAAACGAAAACGAATACAATTGATCGGATTGCTCGAAACGAGAAGAAATGAGAAGAAAAACCAAGAAAAACTCTGTCAGTCTTTGGTAGAAATGGAAATTTTCGCAGCGTGTAACAAGCGATTTCTGTTGGACGCGTTTTGTTGTGAGCGATTTCAATAAATCGGTCATTTATATACGCATTCGGAAAATATTTGCTGAAAAAAAATTGAATAAAAGCGCTTATATAAAATTCATTGTGGAGATGATGTGTTTGATTAATATATTCTAAAAATTCATATAATCTTATCTAAATAATGATACTGCATAATTGTTGTTATTTGTGGACTCTAACAACATGGAAATGATAACAGCATGTACGTCAAGTTAAAGAATGTTGGCGTATCACATATTGAATGGCACAAACCGGCACTTCGAAACTACAAATAATAATAATAATAATAATACTAGCAGCAGCAATAATAAACAACAAACAACAACATCAATAACACCAACAATGATATCTAGATGATATGCTCAAGAAATAAACACAAATCCAAAAATAAGTCTCTCTTCTCTCATCAATAAACACAACAACAACAATAATAACAACAGCAACATGTATTCTATCTCACACAGCCTCTGCAATACTGCTGACCACCGTCTTTATCACACTAGTAGTAATAAGTAAAGTAACGAGAACAATAAAACCAATGATCGTAATCACGTTCCAAACATTACTTTTCACTTGTTCAATCGCTTCCAAACGATGAATAGCCTTCTTCTGTGATCTGAACAGAAATGAATGAACTAGTGGAGCGAGCATGATATTAAAAGAATGTAGTATTGCTCTTATTGCATTAGTATTAACGTTATCATTATGGATTAAAATCATAACAACATTCAACTGAAATCTCAACTGCTTATTGTTTCAGATAAGTTTTAATTGCAGAATGTGAAAATAATTACTGAAATAACTAGCGGTTAACAACAGCACTTCATTTGCTTGATAATATGAGAATGTCACTTGATTTTTCAGTAAGATGTAGATTTTTTAATCACTTGTTTTTTTAATCACTTTCTTTTATCACTAGATATAAGTTCGTTCCAGTGGTCATCGACAGTCCTCAAAAAACAAATCCGTTATTGTTTCTTGAAGAAGTGTGTTTTCGCCTCACAATCAGGATATCCAACATTCATGAGTGTGTGATATACTCAATATACTTTATGATATGAATATTTATGTGATATATGCTCTTGCTGCTTAAATAAGCTGTCAATCTGTCATCGCCAATTCTTTCATACATATGAAGTGAATCGCTCATATGAGATTTGCGATTGACACTTGTGCTGACTTGGCTCGTTTAATTCCTTATATTTATTGTTTCAGGTTATATCTGCAAGCATTGGTTTGATTATTTATCGCGACAGACGTCAACATCATTTATATCTAACACTAATGCAATACATGACAGGTATAATGTAGTAATACATATGTTATTGTCATTACTGACTGTGAAATCTCAATTTTCATCACGAATAATGAATGTTAAATTTACACGAAGTGTCCTCATTCATTTTGAAAATGATTGATTCGATTTTATGGAAAACTGTCATTCACATTACGTTGTATTTTATGCATGTTATCTATTTTCAGTATATTATTAATATATCATATCGTGTGCATTTATATAAGAAAATAAATGAAATTTATGTACACAAATAAATAAGTACATTCGCGTTTATAAATGTTTGTATCTCTCAGTTCATTCACATGTGGACAATTCCTTGAGGGTTTAATCTATCTTCTGAGTTGACTGAATATAAGTGGCATGAAGAATATACAGAATAGCCTTGGCGCACTCAATTGTGGCGTCAAAACAAAAAAGGGACGACACACTCGATCAATTCGGGTAATGACATGAGTAAATCCAAGATCAGCGTACAGATCCATTAATCTCGTCCAAGCGCGAGAGCCCGGAAACACTGCTGAAACAGTCTAAGTGATGTGGCGGAGTGTATTTAACGCTAGAATCGGCTTGGGCCTCACAAAATAACGTTCGTGAAATGTGTTGACAGGCTCGATGCTGCCAGGCAATATCCTCAGCCCGCTGGACTGTGCAGCCACATATCTTCAGAGCTTGAGAAGACACGAAAGTTTTTCCACTTTTCGGGAACTATCACTTGGTTCGAGAGGAAGGAGCGCACGTAAAAATAGTCGTTTGAGTCAGTGAAGACATTTTGAATGGTATATCTGGGGCAACTGTACATCCAAATAATCAGATTTACATCTGACCTGTCTCCCTGGGAGTTGATATATCATCCATTTTTGCGGTCGAACTGACACCGACGTCTGTGGTTCGTGATGAGGCCAACTTGGAATGGATTGAGGAGTAGTCCCTATGTTTTTGCGTAGCACTTGGCGTCTGACAACCTGTGCCAGAAGGACCAAGTTGTTCCGAAATATGTTCGCTGCCCTTGGCTGTCAAGGTAACTTCGCTGACTAGACTAGTGGGCGGAATGACTGATGTTTGGGAAATCTGAACTGTTATCTCTGCATTCTGACCGTTCTCGCCATTGGAAGGAGGTCTGATTGTGTTTTGGCTGTTGTCGGCTAAGCTGGTCGGGCCCGTGGGTGACTGTGTTCCTGTAGTGGATGGTGGCGTATCCACACCTACAATAGGGATCGCAGTACCGGGCACAGACGGACAATAATCACAGAAGTACCTTTCGCTTGTAATAGCTTTCCAACAGACACCGATTGAGAACCTTTCATAGGCGAGAGTGTTGTACTCTATCTGAAAAGCAGCAACGCGTCCTTCCTTGATGACGGCGTAGTCAAGAGCAGACCACTCGCAACAATCGAGGCGTCTAGCCTCCTGGTTCTTCCCCTTACCCAGACCGGCAATTGCTGCAACTCAGAGCCATCAGCTGTCAATACATAAAAGTTGGACTGATATTCAACAATCTCATGGGTGGTTCGATTGAGAATGTGCCTATCGGGAAACGGTCTAATCACAGCTGATGTACGATGACAATCTTTGTTGACAAGCTTCATCCGATCATAGTCATCGGGGGCACATTCATCAGAGGTCTCAACAAAGTGTACAACCACTTCACCATCTTTTTTACATCATCTAAGCTCAGCAAAGACATCCGCATATTTTCGCAACATTTCACTTCCTGAGATGACATGTGATTCAACATTCATCTTCTGCATACTGCCACCATTCTCTCAATACATTATCACCAGCTGCATAGAGCATATCAAACAGAATTTCAATGTTTTCAATCCCACCCAGGCCAGTACGTCCGAGAGGAATTGAACCTCCTTGGTGCCAAAAGTCAACCTGCCAGTCGTCAACGCTCGTAAGTACACTCCTATGCGACTATTCATTTCCTCCTGAATGTTTCCCACCTCAATAGCAGTCGCATCGGGATGGGAGAACACGTCATCACAGGCTCTAGGTAGATCGACCACTTGCATCAACCCCAACTCTCGAGCAGCGTAAAGCCAGTGCAAGCCATCAGCGGCCGCTATCACCCGTAGTCGTTTATCTTCAATTGCCGCTATTCCAACCATTGTTCCATCAAGGGATAACACTCCTTGAGTTTCGAGTAAACCGAAGAAATCCAATGTGGGTTGGAAAATCCATCCGTTTGAGTCAGCCAGCAGAAAAGATCTAACTCCAAAAAGATCTAATACTTCACTTTGCATGAGGGATTTCTTAACGACCTCGACAATTTGCAGATTAGCAGCTGTTTGTATCTTGAGATCAGGAAGTATCCAGGTGTAGTCCTCATACTCTCTTTGCCAAACAAGGCAAGACTTCAAACTTCCTTCCGCCGCATTCAACCTCAATCTCGAGCAACTGACTAGCATTAAGGGCCACTGCTTCTAGTGCCAACTGGGTTGTTTGGACTGAGGTCACTATTTCAACTCTAACCATCTTGGATATCACAGACGGCCCAACAGTTATAGTGACCGAACCCCCTTGATCCTGTGTGGCTTCAAGCGATCCTTCAAGCAAAACGCTGAAATAATCAGCGAGCGAGCAAGAGACAACACGCATCTTAAAGCTTCTCATGCACCTACGAACTGTCATATTTCCAATTACTGGCCGAGACTCATCGGTCGGCGGCGGTATCAGAGCAGCTGGGTTTGGCATGGTTGACAGCCACAACTTGTAGGCACTATACTGATCAACAACATGAATGTCTTCCTTTCCACAAGGAAATCGTTTGAGAGTTTGGAGGAGCTGACGCTTTGGGATTACGGTAACAATTCTACTCCGCTGCTCGACTATTTAATTATCACCAAGGCCGCATGGATTTTGCATCGCGGACACGACAGCATCAGGCAGAGCGACTTTCCTTGAATCAATCGGCAACTAAACTGACACATCTTGCTCTTCATACTCAGAAGGCACCACCGGAACATACTCGGGCATGAGAATAACCTTAACTCCAAGGTCTTGTCCCGCATCTCCTCTCAGATGAAGCGAGAAATGGGCAGGAGATAAGTTGCCATTCAACATATGCATATAATTATTCCACGCCAGTTGCTTCTGGGCTGAGTGGTCATTGGTACCTTCGATCGTTCCACGCAACACCCAATTACTATAAATGCTTACAGCTCAAGACATGTAATCCCCACAGGTCCGTGACGAGATGTATCCATCATGAACGGCTGAAACTGATCGCTCAGTTACAAGATGTTTCGAGGCTGTTGCGAGTGAACATCAGTCGCAAAAAATTCCAAACAAAATCAGGTCACTATAACACACACCTATATGCACATAACCAAACACCTTATGTCGTTATCCTATCTCAAATCTACCCTTCACAATCCTCCAACAATATTTGTTAAATATATATTCAAATTCATTTGTATTCACTGCAGTCAGTTGCACCATCCATTGCTTTTCTAATCATTTTGTGCTTACAAATATTTATTCCTTTACTTTACAAGTTGTTCGTCTTTGATTTACTACTTTATTTATAACCATTCGAATGTACGTTACAATTGTGTGACATTCCGCGCCATTGTCGTTATCGTCGTTATAATTTCAATGGTTTAATTACCCAAGTTTGAGACCTGGGAAAGCAAGTCGCAAACGATAATTCAATTCACTTCAAACAATTCGAATTATCAAGCTGTCAAGTCTCCAAACAAGTCAAGTCAAATTCAACTTTAACTACCAGATCTCAAACCGTTGTTGCAATTGATTGTGTCACTGCTTTGTGAATCAATTCAAACATTTAAAATCAGTCGCGGTCGCCGCCGATCTGATCACTTGCGTATAATTCTGAACCTCAATCAAACAACGCTCAATTAAACCCTCATCCGATCCTAAAGCTGTTAAGCAAGGTTACAACAGCCAAAGAGTGCACTCTCAATTCTATTCTCAATTCCACTTTCAATTCCCACTATAAATTTCCATTACCAACAACGCTCCAATCCAAACCCGCTACTCCCCAATCAAATCCTTATTCACGCCCAACATATCGACATCTCTACGGACAAATAATCTTCAAGTCAACCGAAGCCTTCAATAACTCTTCAAGGGCCGCTGCTGCGATCGATCCACTACCAATAACGTCAATCAACAACGCAAACAACTTAACAATCTCATCAATCTGTTGGTGAACTTTATTGTCAAATTTCTCTTTTGCCATTCGGTTTAACATTATTGTTTCTGTATTGTTGTTGCAACCATTTCGTTAATTTTCATTGTATTTGAATATTGGAAATTATCTTAATCATTCGTTTGTTATTCAATTATTTGTTAATCATTGTTTTAGAATGACCCATCTTAAAAATTTGTTATTTTAACGACTAACTAGTTAAAACACAGTACACATCCACAACCACACAAAAATCTTTAGTCGTTACAGAGGCCTAAGCTAAAAGTGCCGCCGGTCATATCGCCGAGGCTATTCTGTATATCAGTGTTGGGCAATAGCGCGCTATTCCGCTAGTCCGCTAATAGCGAATAGCGGAATAGCGATATCGAAAGTTCGAGTGAATAGCGAAATAGCGATAGCGGGAACGGCGCTATCGCTGTTCGATAGCGGGCAACTTCCGCTATATTCCGCTATCAGTTTATTTACAAGTGAATGTATAGTCACTGAGATGCGTAATCATTAAGATATCTAAATTGCGATGTCTAAGTACATATTTGTGCTGCAACGCTCCACTGAATTCGATCTACTGAGCTCCTGCGGGCGATCCGAAGTTGAACATTCAATCGTAGTTCGCATATTTTCTTTTAATGCTCCCCTATCATCTCGTTTCAACTCATAACATTATGTGACTCTTATTGATTTCAGTGGTGCTGCGAGGAATTTTTCTTCGTTTTCATTTTTTCATCCAAGCTTTTTTCCGTTTTCTTTTTAGATCGTGTTGATCGTTATGGAACCAGTTGGGCGTTGTCACGCATGCCAATCGAGGTAGAGATCCAAATGAGTGGATTGCTTTCCGATGATAATTGCACTTTCCGATCTTTCTCCCAACGCTTTTGCTGTTGTGTTTCTGGGGATGACGACGGTGATATGTCGTTTTTACAGCAAGATGATGAAAAGCGATAATGACGTGCAAGGAGTCAATGTGGAGTCAACACCTAGCCCTTGGAAAAGTTTGACTGAGTATGTGATTTTCAAGAGGGAGGAAAAGGACAAATATGTAGTAGAGTGCAAGGAGTGTGTGCCAAAAAAACATGAAATAAGTTGTCATAAAAGCAGCATGTTCAATGTGAAAAATCATTTTCAAAAGAAGCATCCCACGAAATATGCTAAAATAGTCGATGCAATAAAGAGTGCGTCTAATCGCGGCAAGAGGTAGGTTTTGTGTTATTGCAAATTCACATATTTATGACTTGTGAAGTTCGGAGTTACGTATGTATCCCCTTAAGGCATGCTCAGTGATCTGTAATTTAGAAGTGTTGATGTATGTAAAAGTACTTCGTGGGACAGCCGTCCAATGACAATTGACAAATCGCTTCGTTTTGCGTCTGGATCGGCTGTCATGCAAAAGAATGTGGACCGGGCGCTTTTGGACTTGGTGATTCTTGACATGCTGCCGTTGCGTATCGTTGAAAGTGTTTCATTTCGAAAATACAGAATGACACTGAATCCCTCAAAGGTATGTTGCAATTATCAGATACTTGAAGAAATTATTAAAGATTGACTTTGACATAGTGTTAAACCATTAAAAATTTGTGCAAACACCAAAACTAAACTATCCATTGTATTTTTCAAGACGGTTGCGTCTAGGAGATCGTTGGTTAGAAAGATCGTTGCGTTGTACGGGGAAAAAAAACAGGAACTCATCAGGTGAGCACCTCTTCATTCATTTTATTCCAGGCTTCCATATTCATCCAATAAATTTTCAGATTATGTTACTTCTCCAATGTATCACTACTATAGTTTCTTGTTTAGCGCGTAAAGAAGACTAAACGCTGTTTAGTTACCACTGTTATTTTTTAGCACACTGAGCAAAATCGAATATGTTGCGACAACCGCTGACTGCTGGACGGCTGCGAAAAAAGGATATTTGGGGATGACTGTGCATTGGTTAGACAACAAAACGAGGAAGAGGAGGAGTGGTGTCCTCGCTTGTGTGAGAGTGGAGGGAGCTCACACGTATGATGTAATCGCTCAAGCGATCGAGATGATTCACATTGAGTTCGGCATCGAGAAAAAAGTCGTAATGACCACCACAGATAATGCGCGAAATTTTGGTAAAGCTTTTGCATAATTTGGGGAGACGGAGAATTGGATTGGCGATCATAATTCATCAACGCCTACGCATCATGACGCAGAAGACGAGTTGTTGGACGAGTTACTTCAGGAAAATGAGGATGGTCGGGGTCAATCGATATGTGAAGAAGCAGAGTTTTTTTCCTTATCTGACCTGGTCGACCAAGAACAAGAAAATATCGCACTACCAGCCTATATGAGATGTGCTGCACACACATGGAATTTAATCGCCACCAAGGATTCAGAAAAGGTTCTCGATAAAATTGCATTCAAAAAAGCTTACAGAAGTGCTTTAGCGAAGGCGAAAGCGTTGTGGAATCGTCAGAATCAAAGCACAATAACCGCAAATGCCCTCCACAAGGAAGTGGGCGTAAGGTTGATCGTGCCAAGTGATACGAGATGGAACAGTTTCTACGATGCGATTGTCTGCTTAAACAAGGTTGTTGAAACGAAAAGGGCCAATCTCCGGCGGGCTATGATTCAACAGGGTTTAACAGCGTTTTCAGAGGAAGATTATGAATTTTGGACGGAGTATGCCCATGTTATGAATCCTGTAGCGACTGCTATCGACGTGGTCCAGAGCGATGAAGGCGCTTATCTCGGTTGGTTGCTACCGGTCTGCGCCACGGCGTCTATTAAACTCAATGAGATCAAAAATAGTCATCTATTTTTGATCTATTTTTTTGCGAACCGCTTGTCGACGCACCTTCTGCAAGGCATCAGGAAAAGATTCGGTCCAATGTTGGATAATGTTGACTGTTTGCTTGCGGCGGGCTTTCATCCCAGGTGAGGAATTGAGCAGATAAACCTATATTGTCTTAAAAACCTATATTGTCTCCTATTGTCTTAAAATAAAATTTATTTTCTCGTGAAAATCTACTTTCGTAATGTTTCTCACATCTAATTCAAAAATGCGTGTTGATTAATGAAAATTTTGAATCATTTAGTGGTGTAATGAGGTTTTTAAAGTAGGCGATAGCGGTAGCGATAGCGCTCCGCTATCGATTCAGTGGGTAATAGCGATAGCGGGAGCGGACTAGCGGAAGTCTTTTCGCTAGCGGAATAGCGATAGCGCGCTATCGTTCTTCGATAGCGCGCCCAACACTGCTGTATATTGATTTGCACCGTGCCACGGACACGTCACTGAGGAAAATAAAGGCATAAAGAATAAATAAACGAAAATAAATAACAACACATCGTATAATCTTATTACATTCAACCACTGATAAAGCACACCTATAACCCATCTACAATTTCCACTCTGCTGCTTGCTGCTGCATGCTCATTAACTGCTTTTTCTCAAATTTTCAATGCTTTTTTCTCAATTATGCACGCGAATATGACTCATAGCCAGCTTGAAGTTTTGGACAAATGTTCAGCTAAAAGGATTGATATATAAATGAGCCATATAAATGGGATCCAGCTTCGGATCATACTTGAGCTCATGGATCTAATCATCTAGCGTCGGTTGATAAAAAGCCTTACGAATGCAATACTCGAACGAAATGCGATACTCGAATGCAATACTCAATAAGTCGCACTGATCGAATGATTGAAAACGCCTGACAGGATGTTTCAATCTATTATGTATTTATCTTGACTGCTCATAACTCTCATGTTCAGTAAATGTGAGAATACTGATTTCTTTAATATTATAAAAAATTCAAGAAAAATACAACTCAAAACATATACATCGCGCAGCGTTTTCTATTTTACGCATATAAAACAATCAAGCGCAAAGGGCATATGATCAAGTCAACAATGCCCAAACGGTGAACAAACTCTCTGTAGCAAAAAGCTTCAAAGGAACACTCCCTAAGAAATAAACAAAGGTAAAGGAATAGAAACAAAGAGAAAACAAAATTAACAATTCATTAACGTCAAAATTCATTAACTAACAATTTGTTCATTGTTATATGAGATTCTTTCGCATTTAGAAAAATATATACCAGCAAGAGATGGATACGAACGAAATATCAAAAGCTTTTAGTTGAATGTAAAAATGCGGATTATGCTCGTGAAATCCTTTTTCGTGCGCTTAAACTGAGCCAGAGAGTACAAATATTTCGAAATCCTATTGAAAATAGAACTGCGATTATTCATAAAGTGAACGATTCAACAAAAGCAAAATGAATCATGAGGCAGTAATGCCCGTACCAGAACGGCTCGACTCGATACGTTGTTCAGCCCACTCCTTATGTTCGTCCAGAATCATATCCACTATGTGATTTACGTGCTGACACAACTCACCGATTTGCTCGTCCCACTCCACTAACGCGTCCTTGCCTTGAATCGAATTCCATTAAAAACAGTACTGAAAAACAAACAAAAAAATTCAATCACATACGTTTGAAACGGACAACTCGATCGAGTTGATCAATTGAGCCGTTGATGCGTTTTTCAGCAATCATTTGCCAAGTCACCTTCTCAGCCTGCAACACAACCTGATTGAAATTATTTGACATGGCCAAAGACTCTTCGCTCGAATCAATAACAAATCGATAAAGGACAAAAATGAACGAACCCGTTTCACGTTAATCTCCAATAGCTGCGCCAAGTCGTCGAAACTAATATTCATAAAGATATTACTGATCGCGATAACGTTATGCTCGATTACTGCTCGTTGCAAAATTGAACAACCATCGTGTACTTCACGTTGATGTGCCGATAACGACTTCTCAAACTCTGATACCTGAATCTCGAACTAGGAATGAGAATGAATATCTACTTACTGTACACCAGAAAACTGAACGCTCATAACAATAAGGTCTGACTGAGAGGGTTCATGCAAATGTACAATGCGAAATACAATCTAGAATCGTCCACCTCATCATGCTTGATCAAACGTTCCAGATGCATCTTCTGCAGTACACTATGTGAAGGTAATCGTTCACAGCGTTCATCTTTAAACAACGCCGTCAACATACGAGATCGTTGAATACCTGACAACAAAAACTATCACTTCTTCATAACTAACATTGCAAATGAGTAATTACGAAAGAATCATCTAAATGAGTATCTCAATGAAGCTTTTATTCCTTGCTGTTGGATAAGATAAACTAAACTGATCAACTTTCATCTGTCTACAGAATTTTTCTCTCATTCCATTACGAATCTAACACAGATTGATTACGAAAAAATACCCGGTGAAGCGAGAATAGCACACGATACAGCATTCATCAACGCTTGCATTTTCTCGGAGTTTGTCAGTACAGGAACCAGCGACAGCTCATAATATCGTTGTGCAGCTTCAATGAATTTACGTCGATGATCCAAAACACGTGCATACTGCGCCTGAAAATCAACGATCTAATCGCAACCAAAGAGAGTCAGTCATGATAGTTTAGAATGATAACAACAAGATTGACAACATAAAAATTGTCATTCCTTATTTACAGTAGTTGTTTGTGTGAATTCCGCTTGATTCGAACGTAAATTCTGCTTAAAATTAAACGGTTTCTTAATTTGAATATAATGGGAGCGGTGGTACTCTATGAATAATTCACTTATACTTAACATTAAAATCAAGACACCTCAATATGAATTACTAGCGAAAGGTTGGAAAACAACCTTATACATGATATTCAATTGTTCATTTTTTGCATCATTCTGAAGCATTGAAGCTCGATTGACAAACGCTTCCGCATCAGCTGCATCACCATATTCCAGTGCCAACTGCGCAATTCGCAAGTATGTTCGCATTTTCAGATCCGCTGGATAACTCCTAAACAAGACGACATAAAGTGAGATTACTCCAATTCAAAGTCACTGAAATAATGATAATCATTGATTGATCATTTTCAAATAAAATGAAACATTTCAGGATCAAATGGTGGAACGAACAAGTCAATGTAAAATGTCTCATGTAAGACGATCACCTTTGACCAGTTTCCAATGGAATTGCCATAAGTGTCTTTGCAGCTTGTTTATTTTCACCTTCCATTTCGTAGATATCAGCCAGTTTGAAACGGAGTTGAGCTGCCTTCAACGAATATCATCTAATCATTTGTAATTCAGTAAAAGGATTCACCTTACCTGTTCTTCGTAAGAAATGTGACGAGAGTGAATCGTAGCCAACAGTCCAATGGCCATTCTTTTAACGATATTGTGCGGGAGTTGTTCCATGGCCACGACAACATCGCTTACGAACTGTCTTGAGACAACCATTGAGATACTCTCTTGATTCACTACTGAAATTACTTTGTTTTCAACTGATCAAATTGACTCTTGAAAATACTAGATTCTGCAAGAAATGAATCTGAAATATAATACAATCAATCCCTCAAATAACCACGAAACTCTTCGAGCAACAAAGAATTTTTCTATTGAACAAAACCTTAAGTGTTTTTCAGTTTGCATTTTAAACTCTCTGCAATATATAACAAAAAAATTCATCGATCAGCAACAAACCTGCTGCAGCAAGTTGATTCACACGATCGCTTATTGACTCTTCATCACTTGAACCAACGCTCGACAACACTTCCATCAGCATGTTTTTGATCCTTGAAAGAAGTGAGACATAAAAAGTACATGCAGTCAAATAGAAGAATTTCAGAAAGAAATAATCAGAGTTTCATAGGAATTTCCATACAAAAAAACCCAAATGAAACATTGAAAATGCGCTTTCACGACAAAGATGAAATAACAAACTTCTCTGACTGAACCTTGTGGTCTGGTTCACCGCTAAAAATTCGACTCACCAACGTTGTAATATCATCGGACATCTTCAGTGAAATACGACGATAACCAAACGAGAACAATTAAATTGCTGCACAGCACGTACTTCTCCTGCACGAATAGTTCTTCACGTACTTGGTACTTATTATAAACTCTCATTAAAACGCTCTTCTATTTTATGAACCAATCAATGCATCAACGAATTTCAAGCAGAAGTACAATCACTTCCATACTTGCAACGCAATATTCGCATATTCATTGTCTATTCCTCGAACATAACCTAAGTTAGATGTTCAACGGTTTTTGATTCAGTGCTCTGGTACTATAATCCAAACAGAACCGACGGATTCCGTGTGCCGTAAAATGTGTGTCTGAGCGAGCAATTGTCTAACTATACACTAGAACTAGTTAGTGACCGATAGATTTTCCTCGGTGGTTCGCAACCCAACTCCACTTCACAAGTGGTAATAGTAAAAGCGATGGACCAAATCTGGGCTGAAGTTTATGCTGAGCTCAATTCATCTCGCCGAACCACCTATTTGTTCAACAGATAGACCATCCGGCATCAATCTCATTGTAAGTCTAATTCACAGTCGCATCTTACGCCTACTATCGCCACTTCTACTTCAAATAATTCCGAACTGTTACAATTACTATCCCAACGATATTCAAATTCAGTGCGTACAATCATGGATTGAATGAATTTTCGGTGAGGTGAAAACACTGATTCAACAACATCAAGAAGTATGCCTCATTGGCAGCAAATACGTCCATACCACGCACCTTTAATTGTAAATTGAAAGCTGCGAACGAGAATAAATGCTCAGTGATCATTTATTATTGTTGCACAGTCACTTCACAAAATGTGATAACAAAATAAAATTTGCGAAAAAAAAACATTAACATTAACAAGAAACAAGCGATTTCGAACGAATTTTCAACAGAAATCAAAATCAATCTTATGAAATGGAAGGAAACAATCAGCTGAGTGGATTATGAAAATTTCGATCCTTCTCAGACAGAGAACAGATTCACTTTGATTTCAGAAGAAAATTTGTCGGAAAAAACGAAAATGCATTAAAATTTAAAATTTAAAGCAATTTTTCCAGCATCTTGCATTCAGATTAAAATAGATGATTTGAGGTGAACGGAACGAGATGTCGCAAAGAGATGCTGCTGAATAACAGAGAAAAAAATAACTAGAAATTATGTTCGTGAGATATGGATATTTAAGAAAGTGTGAGAATGTTGCGATATAAGAAAAAAATAAAAGCGAATTCAACAATTTGAATATCATATTACCAACTTAACAATTCAATATTGAATAACAATGGTAATGCTTAACAACATGATGATAGCATGACGGTTTCGAGACGTTTAATGGGCATATTATGATGTACTTTTTCGGATATGGCAAAATGCACGCCAGAACTATAACATTTGACTATACGTTAGTCCACGAACTAAGCCATTCCATCGTCGTCATCTTCATCCTGCGGTTTCGGTCCACGTGGTTTAGGACCGCCAGTGGCTTGCTTCGACATTATGATCTGAAATCAAACGTGTAATCGAGTAATCATGAGATGCATCATTTAATCACTTCAGATTTCATGTCCCCTTGTATATCATCTATCAGTAGAACGACTGTGTCTCTATAGTGCTGTGGAATTAATTCATAAAATAAGAGGTCATTTCGCACCTATCATTGCACCTCTCTAAAAATACGATGAAATATTCAAATGTGTTCCCATCGTTGCTGAAAAAACGACGACTTTAAACATAACAAAGCGAACCGAAAAAGAACTAAATCAAAGAATGCAAACAAAACAACCGACGTACCTGATCTACTTTGAGTATGGTTATGGCCGCGTTCGTGGCCAGTTTAATTGCCAATTTCTTACTTGCATACAAGTCGAAGATGTTGTTCGCTGATGCATCCATAACTTCACCACTCTGCAAGTCTACACCAGCATTCTTCTTGCCTTCCTCATGTGTAGCGTACAGCTTCGACAATACTTCGGTGGCCTTCAGTCCTGCATTATCAGCTAACTGCTTCGGCAACGCTTCGAGTGCTTGTGCAAACTTTCGAATTGCGTACTGCGCCAAACCAGCACATTTCGACCCGATATCGTCAATTTGCTTAGCTAATTCAATTTCAACAGCGCCCGCTCCGGCTACTAACTGAAATGAACGGTTAATAACTTCTGCTACTTAATAATAACTGGTCTCCACTTGATATCGAAGGATCGCAGAAGCTCACTGCACACTCCTCATATCTCTTTATTCATACACGCATTGAATGCGAATTATGTATTCTCAATGCCGTTACAATTCACTCAGCATAATTTTGAAAATGCAGATTCGATCACCAAAATTGAATAACAGAAACATGTTAAAAAAACCAAATAATGAAATAAAATTTAAAAAATAATTCATTCAGTTTTAATTCATTCAGTCGGGCTTGAAGCAATTAGACTATGTAGCGAATGGAACGGCGTCATACGAGCACATGCAGTATATATGATCAACAGAAACAATGATCGATACCTGGTCATCTCTCGTTAGTGCTTTATAGGTGTTGACAGCATCATCGATGGCTCTTTCGACATCGTCCATCCTCGACTGACTTGATCCACGAATCACAATTGTAGCTATATTGCCTCTTTCACTTGCCTTATCGAAAACTACAACTTCCGTATCGCCTATCTCTTCAACGTACACACGATCACATTCACCTAGCAGATCCACGCTCGGTGCGCACTGCAATATGTTATTCGTTCATCTATGACAATACCATAGGTTAGTAACAACAGAAATTTGTACATGATAAAAATTCACTTTACTCGATGAAACTTTTGATGCTGAACGCCATCATAATCAATACGACATCGAGATAATTGGTCATTCAATTTTGTAAATTACATCACGAACAAACTTACCACTCTGGCTTGCGCTTGAGCTCCAGTGGTTCGACACAATCGTCTCAAGTCGAATTTTGATGTGAGACGAACACCCATAATGTTGTATTTGTTCAAGAAATGCAAATACAAATCTCCAAATTTACCGGCAGCAACCACGCACGATACTCCATTCTGCGCTAACGCTTTCACTTGTTGCTCTACCTCGGACTCCTCACCAGCACTGAAACTCAACAGATCCGACGCGGTTTCCATCAGAACTGTGCCCTGAAATCATCACCGTCGTGAACAATAAACAAGAACGTTGATTTACGAAACAATTGCAAAGACGAATCGCTTCGCTATTTGGTTGAATCAAAGAGCTTTCTTTGTCCAATCATTGCACAAAGAGAATACCTTTGTCTCAGTTTGAGTCAGATCAAATGGGCACGCGAAGACGGCAATACGCGCATTTGAGATTTTCTTGATTTCTCCTTCTGCACCACGCTTGAAAACCATACCATTCATCGTGTGAGATGAAGTAATGCCAGCACCCAAAATCTTACAAATGCGAATATTGTCAACGTTGAAATTGTACGCATTCTTTGGGACGATTTGAACTGAAACGAGATGATCGTCGAAATGATGACATCGAATGAATGAATTTGATTAAAAATTGAGCACCCAACGTACCGCACGCTTTCGCAACCAATTCGGTGATAAAATCAACATTATCGTATTGTTTCGACATTATAGCCGATTTTAAGTAGTTTTGAACAGCGCTGAGATCGCGTAAGTCTGTCGCTTTTTTCACTACTAACGAAGGAAGAATTTCCAGCGTTTTGTCCAACGCTTGCTCATAACCTGCGGCTATTTCAGCAGGACTTAGACCCTGAAACGAACAGTAGGAACATGTTGAAAGGTCATCACCATCAGAAGAGAAGCAATTCATCAGCTACAATCATACCACATATCAACTAGAGTTTCATAACTATCGGAAAGGTTTCATAAAAATCATGGACAGATACAATCATAGTTAACCATATTGAGCAGCTGCGATGCATGTTCCAAAAGCGCACAAGCGAATATCACCACCGTATTCGTCCCATCACCAATCTGTTTCTCTTGCATCTGACTTGCCATTATGACCATTCTTGCGGCCGGATGCTGAATTTCCAACTCTTTCAGAATTGTTGCCGCATCATTTGTCACAAACAGTTTTTCGATATGATTGATTACCATCTTGTTCATACCTGAAAAGTGGAATATTGAAATTATTCGGTGTGCCCAACAATGTCTGATAAATGTTTGAAAGTTTCTCTGTTCATAATGACGCACAGAAACCTTTAGGCATTTATCAGTTCAACATTTAATACATAAGAATGTTTAAATTTCGCAAAGAATCGAAAATAAACGAGCTCGAAGTGTCTTTCGTCATTACACTGACAATTAGATATTAGAATTACGGCTACGAAGAAACTCAAGAACCATAATGCTTACCACTTGGGCCGTAGGCAGAGCGAATCTGTGCAGCCAGCTCTGTGCAAGCTTCAATATTACGTTGAACAGCCTCTTCAGTACCCTTGAACGACTGAAATTTCCGAGAATATTTCTTTGGATAGATCTGATAACGGCTCCACTTACACATAAATAACGATGATAAACAAGCCAAGTTTTTTTAAGAGTTTTGCAGTCATCCGAAATGTCAGTCAACATAAAGGGAACGACTGATCTCACGATACCACGATGACAACTGAAATGTGTCTGCGAAAGGTGGGGCTATTTGAAAAGTAGCACAGACCTGAGCTCCCTCCTTTAGAAAACGAGCATATCCGGATTTTGGAATTGACATCGCCATACTGAGGAGTTACAGAGTTTTGCTATAGCTGTGAACTGCTGAAATAGGCACAACAAACATATAAGCAAAACACCTTTAGTTCAACTCTACACGACAGACTGCAATCAGTAAAGTACCAAAAACGCTGTACTTCTGCATATAAATTTCAAATACACAAAATACCTAATTCAAAGGAGATGCATTCACATATAAAACAATATAAATATCTAAAAACAAAAAAAGAACAGAGCTATGATTTGAGAAGCTAACGACGAAGAATTAAAGAATAAGCAAATAATTGAAGGAATGAACACAACGGTGAATAAATCGGTAGAAAAATCCCATCCACCGCGAAAAGTACCGATTAATCATGGAGTTCTACTACGGCTAGACAATGTAAAGTTCGTCTCTGGTAACAGTAGGCAAAAAGCAGTTTTGAGGGGATGCTGACAGTTCGCCAAGTGACGGAAGTGGGCAGAGAAAAGGAGCAAATGCAAAGCGAATTAATTTTTTTTAATAATAATATTTTATTCGCATGTCAATATTTATAAAGTAGTATAATACAGTTTAATACTATCTGGCGAATATACTACCCCAACTATTGCTGGGGGGGAGGAAAGATTTTAAAACAGGCAAAGGAGAATAACAATTTAAATACATTATTGTACAATGGCAGTGAGATTATAATATCGCGGTTATAACATACTATGATCAGTGTTGGGCAATAGCGCGCTATTCCGCTAGTCCGCTAATAGCGAATAGCGGAATAGCGGAATAGCGATATCAGAAGTTCGAGTGAATAGCGGAATAGCGATAGCGGGAACGGCGCTATCGCTGTTCGATAGCGGGCAATTTCCGCTATATTCCGCTATCAGTTTATTTACAAGTGAATGTATAGTCACTGAGATGCGTAATCATTAAGATATCTAAATTGCGATGTCTAAGTACATATTTGTGCTGCAACGCTCCACTGAATTCGATCTACTGAGCTCCTGCGGGCGATCCGAAGTTGAACATTCAATCGTAGTTCGCATATTTTCTTTTAATGCTCCCCTATCATCTCGTTTCAACTCATAACATTATGTGACTCTTATTGATTTCAGTGGTGCTGCGAGGAATTTTTCTTCGTTTTCATTTTTTCATCCAAGCTTTTTTCCGTTTTCTTTTTAGATCGTGTTGATCGTTATGGAACCAGTTGGGCGTTGTCACGCATGCCAATCGGGGTAGAGATCCAAATGAGTGGATTGCTTTCCGATGATAATTGCACTTTCCGATCCTTCTCCCAACGCTTTTGCTGTTGTGTTTCTGGGGATGACGACGGTGATATGTCGTTTTTACAGCAAGATGATGAAAAGCGATAATGACGTGCAAGGAGTCAATGTGGAGTCAACACCTGGCCCTGGCTTCGTGGGAAACAAGCGATTAGTTTTGAATTCATCCATTATGATTTTTCAGTTTTACTAAAAAGTTTCCTCAAGTTCGTTAATTACTGTACATAATCGGATTTTTGGTTCTTAAATGAATTTTTTTAAACGAAGTAACTGCTCAATTGTTCATAGGTATCTGGTTTGTGACAAATGTGTATCATATTGTCATTGTGCTTCGGGATTCTCTATTGAAAATTGTTTTTCATAGTTATTTATGAGATATTGATTGTTGCGTATGTTGCTGTTTTCAAACGTTTTCCAAGATTTCATAAGCGAACATTACAGAGTGAAGAACAATCATGAATTCAAAAAGCGGGTGCACGATATTTGTTATTTGGGTTTGTAAAAAGTGGAAAGTTTGGTGGCTATAAACGTGTCGTGTATGGCGAAAGATCGTTATGATGAAGGATTTGTTTATTAGATTTTGCAACGAACTTGATTGGAATTTTGAAATTCATTGTGTATCGAGTTTGGTGAATTCACGAATTTGTGAGAACGAAATGAATGAAATTTTAATGAAATAAAACCATAAAATTAAAAATATAGAAACTGATCAAAAAATATGAAAGTATAAACAGAACAACACCGAGAAGCACATTTTCATAAATATACACACAGCACACAAGCGAAATGAAACTGAACGAGAACAGTAAAATGTAAACAAATACAAATGATAGCACAACAATACACTTAAATAATTAGTTCTGGAATCAGTTGGCTATGAAAGTAACTGATTTCCTACCCATTCTCTGCCATCCATTACAATTGAACTGGGATAACGTTTCTTGCAAACAGTCACAATCAGAATATCCCGGGAGGATGTAAAACGCAAAATATTGGGAATGGGACTGAATTTGACGAAAATATAATACAATAAGACTGATAAGCGAGGATTGAAAACAAGAACAACCAGGCATGCCACTTTTGTCTAACTTATCATTAATTTCAATATTTCTTTTCAGTCAGATTTGAGTGCACTGACGAGATTGTTAAACTGAAATACAAATAGAGCATGACCACATAACAATTGCCGTTCACAATAGCATAACCATAAATACAAATGTAGAAAATAAAGTTTAGAAAAAAACATGCAATACCTCATTGTCAGCATGAACAAATATTGCAATAAATTCGACCAGTGGCAGAGCTAAGGTCGTAGGAGACGCGCGTTACTCTCTCCCTCTCCCAGACCAGACTATTTTGCACCCCCTCCACTGGAAAAGTCTTGGCTACGCCACTGAATGCAACCAAATAAGAGAAATTCAAAATAACGCAACAATACATTGTATAACTGCGATACATTTTTTCTATAGAAGTTTTTTGTTTCGAAAGAAACGCTGCTCAATTTTGCAACAGAAACAGAACATGGGAAGGTGCAAGCAGAATCACTGTAGAATTTTATCAATGAACAAAAAACAGTTCTTATGATTAAACTTACCACCTTACAGAACGGTAACCTTGAGACAATTTTATGTGAAATAAAATATCAAAAACTCAAGAAAAAACACCTGAGGAGACAGATCTTAAAGCAGAATGGACTCAGTTGTGTAAATATCATACTTTCCGGGAGTACATTGCTAAAATTTGTTCGAACAATTTCAATGTTAAATGAAACAAACAAAAAGAGACGTAGATGGAAACACGGATGAATGAAAAACGTAAGTAACTGAATTCAAAAAGAATGAAACGGTGATAAATAACAATGAGTAGAACGAGATCTGACGAGAAACAAGTAAATATTTTCGACAAAAGGAGCAACTGTCCGCGAGAATAATCATTCGTTCTGACAATATGCAATGATTTCTGTTCACAGTGAACTAAAACGCAAGTATTGAACAATATTCAACATCAAAACTGGACGAATGTAAATGATTGCTGCTGCTGATGATATGATGAATTCGTTTCAACTTCGGATTGAGTCTGCATATCGCCTGTTTGCAAGGGCACGTGCCGAAGTTTCTGTTTTATAGCTGAACGTCATATTTGTGGAATAGACAACGCCGTCGTCGCGAACTAAAGATAAAGGCACCGACGCAGGTTCATCACTGTATGCACCATTCCAGTTTGGACACACTGTCGAAAGTGGCGGTACCAAACAACCAATCATTTCTTCTGATCTGAACTTTAATTATTACCACTTAAACGGCGCATCAATAAGTTGTCAAACAAGAACGATCTCATCGAGAAAGCACTCGAAATCTTATATATTAAAGAAGAAAATGACCGTCTCGGAAAGGTGAAACGAACAAGTGTCAGAACAAACATAGAAGAGCAATGGTGGGCATCTATTTCTGAACGAGACTGAAACTGCACGGCTGTTGGTAGAAAATGAAATAAGCAGTCGCTCCTTATCACCAGGTGATCTTTCCTATGGATTGTGACCTAAGTAACTAAGGTGAAAGCAACTAGCATAAAGTCTGCACCTGAATATTGTCTCAACAGGAGTGCTACCAAACCAAATTTTCAGATTCGCTCTAAAGTTACAACCCGTCAAATCGACACGTGCCAAATCACCTTCACCATACAACTCAAGTCCATTCACGATTGGCACTGGTGTTATCGGCTGTCGCACTGGACCCATTGCTTCGTAGAAACGATATTCGGCCTATAGATTAAGAACAGATGAACCGAGAGCAACATTATGAAAGTACTTCATGTGAAGAAGCAACACGAAACCATTAGTTTGCATCTCATAAGTTACCAATTCGTCCATAACAAACAACCACAAAGTGAAAGCAATCCAACCTTATCAGTTGAGATAATCGTCCACGAGGCACCGTCACTAATCTGATGTCGCATTGCATCAATGGGTACAGCCTTTAATGATTGAATGTTGACGTTTTCGCTTCGAACAGTTGAAGGATAAAAGGGAGGATAAAATGCAAATGTTAAGATGAAATTTTGAACAACTTCAAACGCAATAATGTGATTTCTGGTTGCATTTTGTAGAGAGTATGAATCAATTATTTGGGACACCAACTAATAATCAGTGGTTATACTACTAACCGAGGGTTTATCAACCAGGGATGCTTGTACCCTTTGCGGATGCGAGGTAGTATTTCACCTTTCATACATTAAACAAAGCGAGGGTGGATTTCAACGTATGTATTTCAAAAAAGGCTAGAACGTACTTTAATGGTGTACACTTATCTACGTTATCTACCAGGGGAATTACCCATTTCTGGTAATTTGGGGATGTCAGGAGGGCAATGGAAGGGTCGGGAAATTTGTTCTGATGTTATGCGTGGATATAGTAAATTATTGTAGCGGGAGAGGAGAGGGTATAATGGAGCACCCGAGCGTAGGTGCTCCATTACCCTCTCTCCTCTCCTGCTATAGATACTCATTATAGTGGATGAAAGGTACAGATTAGATACTGTGAGGAGCGCGACGACATTTTAATTGTTGTTGTAGAGGGTAGATGATATCTTAAAATTTTTTCGGTGGCGCGGACGAGAAGGAAGATTAGGAACCAGTGCACTAACCTGATGCTGAATAATTTTATCATGTGAAAGGCAAAGATACGTCGTTTCACAATCTAACATTTGAAAAGCACACTTGTGAAGTTGACTGACAGGCTCTTCACTTGCAGATGCATCTAATAGCACGTGTTGTTTGTCAACTTTTCGAATCCTCTAGAATAGCATAAAGCGACATTTTAAGCTTTGTATTTTTCAGGTTTTTCAAAACGGAAAAAAATAAACTTTAGAGGGAACGATTTTTCGATTTTTCAAAACTGGTATAATAACAATGTATGAATGAAGCAATGATATGAGGAGAGTTTACGAAAAAAATTGCTTTGATATCTTCAAAACTAGTGCTACCTAATTTGAAAAACAATGGAATGGAATTGAACTTGAGAAAATAAGAAAGATAATTTTTCGTTTGAAAAGCATACGAGACGTGGTAAAGCGATGCCAGAAACACTATCGACTAGTTTCACAAGAGCACCGTAATAGATGAATCCGTCTTTAACGTTGAAATTCTCAGATTCACCCGCACTGGGATCGTCTTCGACTGGAATTTAGCACAACTTTATCAAGTAAAATTTGCTGAATTGAAACAATGCGATTGTTCTGCTGTTATATAATATTTTGGAAAGCAAATCAATTGAATACTGCATTAACGTAAAAGAGTAAAATTTTGATGCAGTCACTGAAACGATTGTTCAACTTACTGAGATGAATTGTGAATGCACCCCACTTAGTAGAGCTGGCATGGAAGCAGCCATTCTCAACGTGTAGATAACGTGTGCTAACCGTTTGAGAACGAAGTCTATTGAATAAAGCAACCTGAAATTTTTTGGAGCATTCATAGATGATCTTACAGAAGATTACTTAGAAGTTTTAGATGCACTCAACCTTTCACCTTGCAATTTCAAAGTAATATGATGTGAGAAGTTAAAGCAATATCCGTATTGGATTAAAGAAGTGCTGAACGTGAAATTTTATGTTTTAAAAACGAACAAATCACGAACCTTAGTACCAGATGCTATACAAAGATACTTGCAATCGGTATTCTTCATACTTTGTTTCTTCTTACTCGGCTTACTAATGACTTTTATCCTTTGTGATGAAAACAGGCCAATTTCATGACCAGACCCGTAAAAGAATTGCACTGAGAGTTCAAAATATTTTCGTTTGTCCGCATCCGAAATATACAGAGTTTTAGCTGCACAATAATCCTGCAATATGCCAGACAATCTGCTTTTGTGATCCAAACTGGAAACCTCACGGTATATCAACATCAGCATATCTCCAAATGTTACGAATCAGAAGAGATTACGGCTAAGAAGCGTACCTTATTGCTCGAGAAATCGAGCGTTTGTTTTTCTTGTTCAGATGGTGCACCAATACCGATGAACGCGCATAATTCGGTGGAACGTGCCTCGTTCACAAGTTCAGTATCTGGGTCAACGTCCATAATACCGTTCCGTTTTTGACACTCTCGATAACGACGATACAAATCTTCAGCCATTCGCTTCTTGTGTTTCCAACCATCGCCGAACAAGTAAATGCATGGTGGAGGACAGAAGAATCTGAATCAAAGAAAATGAATCGGTCGACTGATTGTAGCCTTCTTGACGATATATAATAGGGAATGGAATATTATTCAGTACAACAGTAAACTGAATGTTCTATTCTGAGAATAATATCTGATATGGGATAGATAATCGTGTTACTTTATGATAAAGGTTTTCGACGGTTGGTAGCGACATTTGCATTCGGAACATTTCTAAGGTCATGATAACTTTTGAATCTGTATTCTATTTGCTGACGATTCATATTTAATTCGCATTATCACTGAATCGGAACAGATTGTAATGTCAAGTAACATTTCTTCATTATATCAGTATGCTGGTTCCCCCAACTGAAAATTACATCTTTTCAGATTGCTCGATGCGTTCTGAGCAATCCGAAAACTGCTAGATTGTTTGGGCGTTGGATACGGTTGGGTCGAGAGTGACGTATGACTATAATTGCTTTTCTTGTGTACATATCGACCGACAAGGGATGTGTTGCGTTAGAATGTTCACTCATATATCCAGTGCACTTGTGAGGCAAGCATACGACTCTTCATAAAGAATTATTTCCCATCACATACCGTAATCTGGTTGCTATCAAATGAGGAAAGAACAAAAGCGCGATATTTTAAATGCGACAAGTTTCACAATTATTAACGCATTCACTAACAACTTTGAAAAGAATCAAATCAAAATGTTTGTCTATCATAAGAGGCACATTCTTCTATAACATTTTCTCACAGATAACAATTCACAAACGAGTACAACACATTCCCTTCTACTTTACCTCATTATTTATTTCTGATACAACATCACATATTTAACACTAACAATTACCTAGAAAGACATTGTTTAGTGATGTGAAAATAATATTTATCATTATCGAATTACTTGTAACAATACTAATGAAATTATTACCCACGGTTCGTTGATGAATTCTCCCTCTTTCAATAAACGTGATATTAACTCAACGAATTACGATCGTTTAGAAGACAACCTTCGCAACTGTGGTAATCAACTTCAAATTTAGGACTTAAATTCACACGTTCAAGAAATCGAAAAAGAAACTTCCAGCTGCCATGATGTCAACATCATATTTCGTCAATCTGAACTCGTCCCATCAGTAAAAACAATTCGAGATATAAAATTTCCTTCGAAACAACTGAATTTCGTACGATACGAACACGATAAAGTTTCGATCATCTGCGATAAAATTTGATGCAAATCAGCTTATGACAAACTAAAATGCATTACTTCAGCAACTGGCTCGAGTGATATCATAAAATGTTTTTAGTAGCGAAAATTTGCGTGAAAGGTGTTATTTGCATCATCATCACATCAGAAAACTCGTATAGGACAAAATGATTGATTGCACTGATTATGAAATATTGGTTGGTGTTTGAATGAGAACACGAAGATGCACAACGTATTGAATCTATAAAGTAACATCAAAACTGTTTTGAATGATATGCTTTACGAATATTTTTTTGCTGCGAATGCAATAAGAAATGTGAATATTTTGAAATATGGTTGAACAATTTTTACATAAATATAATAATACTTCACCAAAGCAGATCAAAGGAGGTATGCGATCATATTGAGATTCACACAGAAGAAATGCCGACATTCTGATGATGTGAGTATAAATGCATCCTTATACACAAATTTTTTTTTTGAAAAGTAATCATTCAAAAAATTACACTACCGTTCTTCTGCATCCACCAATAATACGAACAAATACCGGCACGGTTTGGACTGCCTCTGACAGTGAGAGGGGAGCAAATGCATTAGTTTAGCAAAACTCAAATATCAGAATACTCCGAAGAGTTAAACATCTAAATGACGTCTTTTCCTACATTCAAAGAAATATTTAAACATCTGCGGGTTACGTTGCAGAATTGCTTCCAGAAGAGTTTTTGGATCGAGAAGCTATCGTATATATCTAAAAATGCAGTTCTTGCTGACTTTTGGCATGAATTGATTATCCGTTATCAATATGGAATGAAACCGATTATGAATATTGCTTAGACCGGAAATATCTCTCACTCAAATTGCCAAAACTTGGTCTTTGATAAAAAAGAAGAAGCAACAGCTTCGGAAGAGCTTTCCCACTATTTGTTTCATTTATCAATCAGTGTCCATATGTTTCACAGTTATTGGTCAGTTCCATTCTGTACGGTTACGTTTGTTTGTTTGTTTCTTTTTTCTGCTACATATATCAAAAATAACTCAGTGGATAACCTCAAAGGGGAACCGATCGCATCAATATGAATAAATAGTCTATTATTTACGGAGTAAATGTATTCATTTGCAAAGTGAATATTCATCATCAACATTAAAGGCAACACAACAAAATTCGAGGTATTTCGGAAAAAAATAACAGTATACAAAAGTGTGGATAACATTTCCCTGACATTATCAAAGAAATGTCGTTGATCAGCTCATATAGACTGAGTTGAGAGCATAAGTGACATAAAACTTAAGAAATAAAAATTTTTTGATGAGGCTCGTTGAGGAAAAGTTTACTTGTTTTTCCATCACTGAAAAATCTTTCCATAGTTTGGCTTCCTATTACTGAGTAAGAAAAACGGTCGAATCATGGGATATCAAGGAATCTTAACCTTCTCAGCGTTAACTGGAAAACTGAGAAAACGCAAGGTTGTTGGAAATGTGACGGTCTTACAAGACCTATCAGTCAGTCAACAACAATAATTTCCCCTAAGCTTATTTATCGCATCCTTACATTTGCTGTTCCATGCAACAGAATGTATCCACATTCAATATTCAAGCGATTACGCTATAAAATACGATAAAAGCGGTTATGTGCATAAATAATGATCAACCAACAACTGACGATGTGTTACTCACTGACAGGTTCATATTCCCACATCTATTTAACAAGTAACAGTTTATCTATAGCATGAAACAATTAACTAAAATATACTAAAAATTTGATAGTTTAGTATTCACTTAGGTCAACTTTTATATTCATCTGATCATCCAGAATCACTAACTGAACGATTTACCGCAATTTTTAGGATTTATTGAAAGTGCAAATAAAAACATTTTCGATGTGGATGTGTTCGATAGATTGCTATGGTCCATATTTTATCTATCGATAAAGACGAATCGAGCTCATGACTGCGTAGCGGTGGCAATTGGATGGCGCTAGCTAGCTAGGATATGGATTTGCTTTAGTTTATTCAAACAACCAATCAATCTCTCTTTGTTTCTTTTCATCAGTTTTGAATGTTGAATATCGCCGTTACCGTATACCAAACATCAAACTGATGCTCAAATGAGCTTAAGTAAGCGAAAAGCGCTGTGCTGGGATGAGATGTTGAAAGTTGTTGAAAAACGAAAAGGAATATAAAATATTATAATGGCTTGAAGAGGAAAATTGGTTGAAGGAGTGCAAGAAAGAGATTATTGCGTGATGCAATTATTGACGTGACGAGGCGAGAAACGAGAGCAATCCGATTCCTTTATTGTAAGTATTTTAGCGGTCATTATTGGTCAATATTTGTAACACTGATAACCGGTATTTATGAATTTTTGACCATGCGGAAAGACTTTTGGTGGAAAAGTTTACGATTACTCATTCCTGTGGGTAAGCTGAATAGTTTTGAGCAGTTGGTCCCTATTAGGTAAAGAAATAATAATATCCATACATTAGCACGGCTATCTAACTGCTAACATTCATGTGCTTCGGGTTAACGGGATAAGATACAGGATACTTGGGTGAATACGTAAGAATTTGAGAGGAATCAATTTAAGCAGTGAGTGGATATACAATGATACAAGGATAACGATGATGTGTCAGAAATAAGCAAACAAACAGAAGTGAATAAGGTTGTGCTTTTGCTTCCAATATAATATAGCCAGCCCTGAGGAGAATCAACAAACATAATTGAATGCATTATCAATATTCATGCAGTGTATTTGATACTCTTTAATCGAATGAACGTTAAAAAGTTTCCAAAACTACCAAACAAAAAAATCACTTTCCGAAGATCAAAGGAACAAGCTAAAAACTTGGACCAATCGTTTGTTCAATCGAAGATAAACTAACAGATTATTTAATGAGATTGTATTGTGATGAGGTTAAATCAACATTAAACTAGTCTAGTGAACAATTTATAGAATAACAAAACAGCAAACCATAGCTGCAGAATGAAATCAACATCCGTTATAATGTTCCTTACCTTTTCTCGTTACCATATGATTTTTGCGCAACTTTTGCATGAAATATGCTCACAATGCAATCGTACTTTTGACGATTATTCAGGTAATCTTGCATCACTTCCCTATAATTTGTGAAATTGCTTATTAATACTCACTTAATTTGACTATACATATATATATATATATATATATATATATATATATATATATATATATATATATATATATATATATATATATATATATATATATATATATATATATATAACTCTCTCACATTGCTTCAAGGCCACTTTTATAACTAATACTCATTCTTCCGCTGAAATGGAATTAAGATGAACTCATTTTATCAATGACTTTGTATTATGCATTATTTACAACCTCTCAGAAAAAAATTTTTTTCTGACGTTATTTCATTTTGAATGATTAAATTCGTTCAAACTGTTTCGAATTTCTTGTACAACTGTCTTTTCGCATAATACGTTTTTGAAGCTCGAAAGAATGTTTCACAATTTGCATCATCTAGACAAATTTCGGAGAGAAAGAAGCGATCGACGTCATGGAATGATATCTTACAACAATTGAATAAAAAACGATTCGCTACTGTTCTCGAATGTGCAATTTATGTCGTCTCTTTCATTGCCTCACTTCAAAAGATGTTTGAATTTCGATAAAAGGCGAATCGAACGCTTGAAAAAAACTTCATACGGTAGAGATTCAATTACAATGTGAATGAAGCTTCTCATTTTCTGTCTGATCTGCTTGAAATGGAAATCTGAGCTTTTGTGCACTCGAAAGATATCATTTTTGGCAATGGCTTATGAAACAATCAAATTTTCTTGATCTCGAATGGTATATCTTAAAAAATTATTCTTTTAATCAGTTGATTATTACGCATATCATAAAAGAACATGGTGCTTTCTATTTTTCAGCAAATTTATTCTAGTCAAATATCTGCAGCATCTAATCTATTAGAAGAACAGTAGTGCTACAAATACACGGTGGCAAGTCTGAGAATTCATCCGATTCTGAAACTGAATTCATTTTCATTACGAAGAAGACTGACCATCAACTAATATAAGGATGCGATTAAATTTGCCACTGTATGATTGTGCTGTACACTTCTAAGCATTTTAGTCGATGATGTCCTCGAAATTACCTGGTAAGTGATTGCTGTTCCGAGATAACATTCAAAAAATGCATTTGTTCTGGGATTGGCATCATTGGACCGTAAGGTCCTGCAGTTGGTTGCTGTAATTGTTGAGGTACGACACCCGCAGATGTTCCATTGAAACCATCGAACACCCCACCACCGGTACACGATGTAGCAAACGCTGACGAACCCGACGACGCTGGTACACCACTATAGAAAGAATCTGCAAGTAGCACATGTTAAGCTACGAACTGTTTATGTTAATCTGCTCATTGTTAGCTTGAAGTTGTTTGGGCGGCAATCAGGAACCGACATGAATCATAAAAGAGAAGGAACTCACTCACGGAATGCAATATACGATAAAACTGATCTGAATACAACGAATTTTCACGACTGATTCACCTCCCACCTCAACAGCACTCATTGGTAGAACGAACATACTTGCAAGCAGATTTTTCTGCCAAACATTACATCTTGAAATGTTTAACTGAGCTGTGAGCATCATTATATGAAGCTTGATACGAATGAAATGATACCATTCATTGATTTATGCAAAATAACAAAGTTGGAATGCAAAGCAATGTAAAAAGTAAATGTGAGTGTAGGTGATCAATAGACAGAAACTAATAGAGGGAAAGAAAAGATGAAAGACACTTACTGGATTGGAATGTTTACGCATTCTTAATTAAGCATTAAGAATACAACAATAACAAATAAAAACATAATTATGGTTTGTTGATATTGTGTAATAGAAATTGATCTAATATAATATACAATCAACTACAAAAGTAAGCACTTAAATCAGAAAATTTTTACAGACGAGATAAGATTAAGATTTTCACGGCATCCCAGAATCCTCACCTTTCAAGCTAGATTCCGGAATGTTTGTTCGGAAAAAACCTGGTATTTCAGGACCTAATAAAACACGGTATTTTATATAATTTTGATAATTTACTAATCCTGAATTACACATCAATATTCGCCAGTCCATTCATGTTCAGCAATATTAGTCGGGTACCATCCACGGAGAGGAGGGAATGAGTAAGTAATTACACATCGATGCCAGTTCAAATTTCCTTTTTCAGAAAAAATATTTCGCAATATCATCACTACCCTTTAGTCTTTCCTCATTACCGTTGCCTTATCTTCCATTTATGATCATTTCCGAATCCTGGAACTACACCGGGAGCAGAAGAAACTGCCAGGATTCGATCCTAATCTTGCACCGAAAAACTGTCGAGCTTTGCAAACATCAAATAGAATGAATCGCTAAATCAGTCAGTGAATGGGATAAGACTATTCAAGATATTTGATGAGGAACAGACTATTGAAAAAAAGAAGAAAGCTAAGAAGGATGAAATTACTGATTAACGCGGATTTTAAACACAGACGCATTCTCATGCTTGCTTTCATGACGAGTTTGAATCATTTCAACTGCGGAGTCATATCAAGTAATAACTATATATGATACCCATAGTACATTGATGAAGTTGTTGTTGTGAATGGTAGAGTAATGGCTGTTGATGTTGATGCTGCAGATGATGGTGATGAGATTGGGGTACCTGCGGCTGACCTTGAGGAGGTAACATCGATTGTTGAGTAGCAAAATGTTGGAAGCCGCCACCAGACGAATGCCAAAGCGCAGCGGATTGTGGATAGACGTTAGGCTGATGGACTGTCGGCGGATGTTGAGGATAATAACATGACGGGGAGGCACCTGAGGGTGAGCCGGAAAGTTCAAGGGGAGAAGTGGTGCCATAGAATGATGGGGAAGATACGACTGCGGCAACAGCCAACTCGTGAGGCGAAGGAGCTGGCGAGAGGGTAGTAGCGTCGAACTGCGCAGCCGCACTGAGAACAGAAGATGATGCTGATGATGTACCAGCCGCGGGAGTTGGCTGTTGGGAACAAGGAGGAATTGAAGCGTAATCCATCTGTTGAGAATCGAGAAAATATTCAGTCCAGAGCAGGGAGGGCCTATCTTTCAAAAGAAGGAAGAGATAGTGGTAAAGTGTGGGATGGGAATCCGAAAGGGAAAAGTCCCAACGATTCTCCCACAAAACAACGTTTGGATGATGAGACAGATGAAACACAAGCAAACCAAATCGACGTTTGGTTTGGATAGTTGACGACTAATGGGAAAACGCCAACGAACGAATGGGTCTTATATTGCTGATGCTGAAGGCAGAAGATGTAAAAGGTCCTTATCGTACAGCTGACCGGATGAACAGTTTCTTGGACTGTTAGAGTGAAATTTTTCCAAGGAATTCGATGCGATAAATTCCTTCGGTCGAGCTGGATTAACTTCTTGTAAGAGAGTTGTTTGAGATAGTGGTTGTTTGAGTTTGAATTTTAGCTTTACTTATAGTAATAATAATAATAACTACTGCTCTACTGCTAGTAGTATGAATCGAAATAACTCCACTCAACAGCATCAACTCGATATCGATATATTCCTATTGCTTCTCGACACAAATATATTCTCAACGATCAGAATATATTCTGCTTCTCGACGAATCTCTCGAATATCGCTATCGTTACACACTCAAACGCAAGCACCAATAATTCGTTAGCAATTCTCCCACAAACACACATACACTCTCAAATATACACATTCGAAACGAGCAAAAGCCCATCAGCAGACAGACTCCTCTAAGCGATACAGATGCTAAAAGCCAGCTAATGGGCGTGGCAAGGCAACAACTAATACGATGATTTTGATGATGGTGGTGGCGATAATGTTCATCATATGACGGATCACAGAATTGACGGCTTTTCACAGCTTCAAGGTTTAGGGACGACTGCCAACAACCCAGCCGGTACCGTGGTACGTCAGTGTCTCATCTTGAAACTTTGGTGGTCGATTGATTGAATAGCGATTAAAGTTTTTGAAATAAACGATAATTTTCATCTAAACTTTGAATTCATTTACATTTCACATGCTCGAATATTATTACCTGGATTGGCCAGGCTATCAAACGTTTATAACGTTGCTGGCCACAATGCTCGCGTTTCCGTTCGCACTGTTTTAGCCTTAATTGACACCACCCCGCTGGCTAGGTGAGCAGGCCAAGTGAGCACAACCGAGTATTTAATTAGTTGCCGTGAATACTTTGGCCAATTAAACGTATTAATTAAACGTATTAAACTAAACGTACTATATTAATACTCGAACATTATATCTTCAAAAAATGACTCGAGAAATTTTGCATTCAAAATGATGTATAATGGTTAGAAGTGCCGAAAATGGTATTCATATTGCGTTTCTGGAGAGTTGATTAGTGTGTGCAAATATCGTCGTTAAGTGTAGTGTCGATGTGGCGGCATAGCCTGTGTGTCACAGATGTGCGTTCTCACGCGCTAAGTACATTCAAAGTTACAAACGACAGGTATGCGATCTCTTGACTGAATTAAACAAATAAGGATAAGATTAACAAAGCGGATCAAATTGAGATGAGTTACTTGAGCTCTAAGCTTCATCAAGTCGCCAATCGATCTTGATTTAATGAAACAAAATTAGTTCCTTTTCTGCTATCACACAATACTCCCACAAACAGTATCAATAAGATCTATTGTTATTGCATCCTAGAGTCATCCAGCTATATTCGCTTCGATGATTCATCATTTAATCACACCTAAATATCTATCCACTTGGTGGACCAATTCAACTGGATACATCAAAGCAACATGATAGATTTCGAGACGGCAGACGATTTGATGACATTAAGAAAATATTTGTGTGCTGTGCCGTCAAAGTTTTGGATTGCATTAAATCATGTTAATAGTTATAACATGTTCATATGATAGACACCATCGTAAAATTCGCAATATAATAACAGCAACAGCAAAGTAAAAAACATTAATATTAATAAATATAAAAGCAATAATAAAACAAGAAAAGAATCATTGCTATGAATGTTCAAGATTCATAGAGAATCAATCGAGCTTCGTATTGTTGTCACTGTTGCCGTTGGTTTACAACAGACGACGTTTCACAACAACAAGCAACGTTTTAATAAACGTTTTAGAATAACCAAAACAATGTATACAGATATAATAAATATACGTATATTTGTTATTATCGATAATATTATTTCATGATGTATCAAACACATAAATTCACAGTGCAATACAATTTTTTGCATGTTTCCATGAGCCAGTAGCAATCAGTCGTTCATAATTCATCACGCTACCTATGAAATTGAATACGAATTATGAATACGAATGTTTCTCTTTTTCAGATGATTTCATATGCATTCATCCCACTCTAGTTAACATTATCACGTTCACCTGCTCTTGTTCAAGCATTTCTTTGCAACATTCATCACTCTACCAGTTCCGCTTATGTCCCGTATGCTCATTCTTCTGTATACAAACGTTTGAAGTATTATTATTTAACCGCGTCTCTATGCTACAACGGTTATCCCCAATGCGCAAAATAAACTTGAGTGGAACAATAAAAATGGGGATTCTGAAGTCCATTTGAATCACTTCAAAGATCCGGGAGTGTAAGTTCTCTACAATTGGAACGTGAGGTCAGGGGACAGAAATCTGAGATGATACATTTAGCGAATTGCAACTATCGGTTCAATGTGATCGATGGCTTCAAACAAAGAATCTGCGTAAATTACAAGTGAGAAAAATCGTTCTTATTTAGTGACCGGTTCAGAAACTATTAAAAAACTACTTAATGGAAATTCAACTGAGCATTTCACGACAAAAACTCGCTAAAAATGAACATGTTCAGACGAATCGTAAGGAATTTTAATTCTGATGAATCGAGTGCCAAATTTCCTTAACAATACGCTTATCTATGAAAACTGCACATTGAAATGCACTGCAAAGATTAATTCATCCGTACATCAGCTGATCATGTGTCAAAATCTCATGGTTCATTATTCATGACAAACAAATTTGTACAGCTAATCAAGCAATAACGCGTTAATTGATTGCTTACGCTTATTGTTGGGATCATGTTTGTAATAGTAACATCTGTGAATATGGTATGCACGAGTGCTGCTCATAATAGTAATAATACAAATAATAAAAATGATTTAATTGCTCATTAATAATGTACTACTACAATCACTACTAAATATCTATTCATCATCCCACCAAAAAGCTCTTAGCTCTTGCAGCTGACATCATCTCATGACTTGAACAAACAACGGATGAGCTTATCTTGACCACCATATTGCTGGATCACATCTCAGTGCTTTACTCGTGCCCTCTCAATTATGACTAATAATCTCTTGGTTATTTCTTGATACATTAAGATGAGGATTATTCCTGTTATGCAATCAGTTATAACACTTACTGCAAAAACGAGCGCAAACGGCCAGATAATGTAGCAGTGCATTAATAACTGTGACTGTGCATTGGGTTTACGATTAGTCAAGAGTGACGGATAGACGATAAATAACAGGGATGCAAACAGTGGAAGTAGCAAATATGCTCCATATTAAGCGTTACTCAATGTTCACTTATGCAAATATGGGGATGTGGGATTGACCTCAGATGTCCGTCCTACTACAGACTTATTCCTTACTTGTATCAGTTATATTCCCGACTCAACCTAACGCATTGATTGATTGCATTCGATATTCATTATATATTCATCACTTCTTTATTCTTCCGACGAGCAGAACGCTTTTCTGAGATAGATTACGGTAACGATCCAATGCTGTTGAAGATTAGACGAATAGGCCACACCCATGTTGATGACCGATTGGTTGAGTGAGTAGCTGGTGTGTTTTGTTTGGCAGCTAGAGCGAGTGCAGACGTTACGAAGAGTGATGACAGTGCAGTGAGATACATTATATCGACGGCACTTGCGACGATAGTTCATGTTCCGAGTGGAAAATTACCGCTTAGGAAGAAAGGATTGGAGTAGCAGTCGTAAGGGAACCAATTTTTACGTCATCCACATCAATTGAACCTTTTAAAAAATAGTTCCTATGTGAAACGAAACGAAACATCGTATTAAAAATATGAACATGATTCAACTATTTGAAATGATTCGAGCGAGATTTTTTAATGAATAATTCGGATTTTTGTGGGCATTTTGTGATTAAATTTAGGAGCATTTTGTAAACGGGATATTTTGCAGATTGCGAGAAACAGCGACGAAATCAAAACGCTGCCAACTGGTTCTTAATCAGGATTCAGAGCAAGGCTTATACAACTCTATCATAAGGTCTCATAAATCTACTCATACAACCTGATCCATTGGCTCCAACGGGAGAGACAGTTGATTTTTTCACCTATTCTAATGAGGATATACGAATTCTTATTGTTCAATTTATCAAACTCGGGAAATATCGGCTGAACGAGTTATGAATTTTGAATCTAGTTATGAATCTAGTTATGAATCGCTTCGTTTAATGAGTTTCAAAAGTTACTGTATGGAAGGGAACGGAACCGAGCAGCTTATTGCTTGGGTCACATCAAAGAACACATTAATTCAATCTGCCACTGAATACGACTACGCATAAAATCATTGCTTATGAAGTTTTTGATATCAACAACATTTTCGAATTCTAAGCAATTTCTTTCACAAAGTCATTCGAAACGCACAAACATTATTCCCAATGATCTCACAAATAGTGATCAAATCAATTCAGCATTCCACCTCTTCAAAATGACCCTTTCAATTGTTTGTGATTTATTAAGACAGGGTTTCTCAACCGGCTTGCTCACAGCCTCAAAGGGTGCGAAATAATATTCCAGAAGATGCTAGATAAGGTTTTGTTTAATCTATAATAAAGTAGGCTAGGATGAACTTCACGAGATGGCATTATGTATTTTTGAAAAGGCTAGAAAGTACTCTAATGGTATAAATTTACAGACATTCACTATAGAGGATAAGAGACGAGTGGATATTGTGAGAGGTGCGGGGAGTTATAAGGTATGCGAGGACATCATAAAATTTTTTAGGGGATGCGGGGGGAAACATTGGAACCACTGAATTAAGACAAGCAGCTAATGATACCATCCATGCATCATTCACTTCCTATTGTCGAGATTCATCAGGCACGTACACCTATTCATGTGCAAACAAATCACAGTTCAGCAGACAAAAACTGTAAATACAGTAAATATTGTAATTATTTGATTCATAGCTTGTTGAGACGATAAAATGCTAAAACAAATTACAATGCAGGTATGCTTTCATCATTATCTATATTGTGAAATAACGCAGAGGACGAATGTCGGTCAAGTTGTGCGAATGATGAGATTTTGAAAAGTTTTGATTCTTTAAGTACCTCAGAAACAACGGAAAGAAAATGACTCATTAGTCACCTAAAGCACTTTCAAAAGTTCAATATTCGAAAAGAATTGATTTCGATTCGATGACCAAGAGCATGACTTTCTCACGTTGAATCACCTCGCGAGAAGGTGCGAACGAATCGATGGACAGAACATTGACCATGAAAAAACAAGAAATCAAAAAAGCGTTTTGAAACACATTGCTACGATAAGATGAAGCAAGAAACGAGCAACACAAATGAAAAAATAATATCAACAAACGAAATGAACACAAAACAATTTTGCACCGTCGTTACACGTCAAAAGGCCTTCCTTTGAATATTGCAACATTCAACATTACAAACAAATCTTATGTCTAACGTTGCTCAGTCTATCGAATAAAATTATTTTCGAACGTTTTATGGACGAGCTGAAACAAAATTCAGGCTAAAACCCGGTATTCTGAACTTGACACTCCCGACACCTCTTTCACACCTTCAGTTTACCGATTTCATTGTTAGCTCAAGATATAAACAACAAATGTAATTATTTACTAGGTGTAGTGACTTTCGAATGTTATGTGTACACCAGTTATTTACCTCTAATGTGCTTATAATACAGTCTTATCTGTTACGAGCACTCAGGAAACGGTATTCCCACAGTACCGAGGATACGGTTCTGTAAACAAAAGGCAACAACAAATGATCAACCTGTTCTAATATTGCTTCGTTAATGTCACATTCATGATCTGATATCGTTTATTAAATCAAACAATCTCATTATTGTAAATCATCGATCAACACAGACTAGGTTTAAACCGTTGCGAAATTTTCAAACAACAATCATGATGATTGAAATTGAAGGATTTGCATCCACTGTAAGCATATGACAGTGAATACAATTACTTGTCACAGCAAAGAATCATTCGCAAATTTTTGAAACTTTACGTAATTTATATGAGGAAAACAATAAAAAGAAATTTCTTGTACATTCTGACAAAATGATCTGTCACCAATAATACTTTGTTAAGCATGTAAAAACTCTGACAAAACATTGGTAGTCTAAAACAAACAGATTTTGTCAAGTTCAATGTGAAATAATCCTTAAGCTTTGGGATCATTTTACGGTCTAAAATGATGACTAGCAAATACAAGGATCATGATGCAGTGAATGGTGTTTAAGACAATAGTTCGAGAACTGGTACTGGTAGACTGAGCAGAGAACTGTCATAGGAAGATATTGCAGAGGTACTTACCGGAGGGTTGTTCGGAGTTAGATGAGGATGCACCAGTGGATGAGGCAGCTGTCGAAGTGCACGGTTGTTGTTGCTGTTGTAAAGCGTTCACAGGAGGTGATAGCTTCATACGTTTTGAGTTGTTCGAATCGTTCGCGTACGCTGGAGAATCACTTCGTTTACTCGTTCGATCCATATGCGATTCCTTATTATCCAACGATAACTGCAATATTTGCGTAGACCATAACTGTAAGTTTCCAGTAACAGTTTACAACGGCCAAACCAAGACCCTTTTGAAATATGGGTATGATTTGTCTAGTACGACCAAAATCTCAACAAGCTTATCGTGAGTGGTAATTTAAGCTGGAATCTATGAAATAACAAATCAGATTGGTCCTAAGCTTCCCATTCATTTGATTTGAGTCATCTGATTCATTCAGTCTTATCGACGACTCGTTTATCATCATTCTACTTCGATGCATTTTTTGATCCGAAACGTCGCGCATGCATTGATTTCATTTGAGTCGAATAGAGAATATACGTATGCAAAAGAATCTGGATAAATTATCAAACAGAAGGAACTTACAGTTGGTGATGAGGCAGCCGTGATATTTGGATAAGCTGAAAATCCGATATTTTGATGTGCAGCGAGTGATTGCAAAAATGGATTCAAATGCTGCAATGCTGCAGATGAGGCATTCAGAAACTGAAACAATTTCATTTTATTTCCAGACGAAATTTCTCGTACATTTTCAACAGTACCTTATTTTGATTATAAGCTCAAGCGAGATGTCATCATAAGTTCATGGCGATAATCTGTAAAAGTGAACCCTTTGAATAAACAGACAAATTGAGAGGCAATAAGCTCGTTTTCCTACAATTATATATTTGTGCATAACAACTACCTCTTGAGTAACATAACCTGCTAGCGGGAAATACCAACCGAACTAGTCAACACTCCTCGCTATTAGCAGAAAAATATTCAATTTGGCGATGCTAACTGCAGTATGTCTAAGATCTAGTGGTTCTGATGCCTTTAGATATGACTTAAACCAGAATAAAATCAATTTCCTTACGGCAGATCATTTGATCAACTGCCTACCTATATCGAATGAACTCCTTCGATCACAGAATTTCATTCGATTGTACACTATCAGTAGAAAGTAACGAAGGATTCAATATCTGAGACAGTGTTACATCCGAGCTTATTTAAGTGCAACGTTATGATATGATACCCAACGTGCTAACTTATCCGTATTTATACTTGAACTATATATAAAATCAAACTTAAATCATAATAAGGACAAGAGATAATAAAGCATACCGGTTGCAGAGAATTCGGAGGCATGGGTGGTGTGGCACCGGCGGCAGCAAGTGCAGCCAGGTTCTGTGTTGTCCACATCAACGCAAATAGTGGATTCGACTCAATACCCGTCAGTGGAAAGGCTGCCTCCGTCTGAAATATCAAAATTAGAACGCCTGATCGAATTCATAAGAGAGTAGAGCTAGCAACTTATGAGAGATTCATAAAATTCTGCCGTATCAAATTAATTGCAAAAATCATGTCTTTAATATTCTAAGAATTATTTCATTCCGAATCAAATGAATTACTCTGTCACAAAATCCCAGGCAAACCAGCGATGCTTACTGTGGATAACTAATCTTTATTTTGACTTATCTCTAGACTGCATTTCCTTGAGTTTTCAAAATGAGATGATGCTCAATATACAATCATTAGTGATGGCATCCGAGCGAAGTTCCAACTCCGACCCGCCTAACTTTTCAACATTCCGATGGTCGGAATTGTTCGATCGGAATCCAACGGAATTCACATTTCAACATTCGCAATTCAGACAGACCTTCTGAAATGTTCGATCGGAATCTGAATGTCAGAATTCTGATCGGAAGTTATCAGATTTTCCGACGGCCGTAGGTCGGATGCCATCACTAGTAATCATTCATCAACGAATCAATCTCAAATTACGATTCAATCTCAGATCACATTTAAAAGTCGAAAATGAGATGTCCCAGCCCGAAGCAAAACGATAACTCGCAAACGGCTCACGTACGACATTCACCTGGACTGCCAAACTATTAAATAAGTGAAAATTATTTGGATTTTCAGATAGGATCACAAAATTCGACTCTCTCTTCCGCTAGAACCGTCAACTATTATGTGACTCTTACCTTTTATGTTGAATGTTCAGGATGAGGTGATTTTACACTGGAAAGAGTATGTTGGTAGGTTGATTCACCTGCCAATACACATGCTACGAGGGAACAAGAAACTTATAGCTAGATTCGTATCATATATTCAACGCAATTGTGACTTTATAAGACCAACGTTATAGCTGTTTTTTATGGGTTTATATTACAAATTTTCGTTGTTGTGATAATATAAAGCATCCTTTCACACTATATATCACCATATATTATATGAAATGATGACATCTGAATGAGAATAAATAATTCCATTCGGAATTGTTGTGAACTGCGCAATTATTATGTAATTTTATTGCTTTTTTCTCACATACACATTTGTGATGACATTTATTTATTTATTTGTTTGTTTGCGTACGTTTAAATTTACTCATTTCTAAACGTAAACAAACGACGAAAATCAGCTCGTAATATGAAACGTAATCGCTGACCGAATTCATATCTAGGATGCGGGCATATTTTTTGATGCATACCACCGAGAGGCGATTTGTTGCGAACAAAAAGAGACGACTTCTATCTGACTGGAGTGATAAAAATTAGATGGTAAGAGAATGAATTTGTTAAGAGAGGAACTCTCCTACTTCGACATTTCTTTATAAATCTGAACACAAAAAAGACTTTAACGAGTTAAATCATAACGATGGAATATAAAGTTAACACAAACGAAATAAAATCCAAAACGCCACCGCGCCTGAACCATTCAAACACTTTGAACACTTCAAGAAGCCTTTGCTAGATCGTAGAATAAGCAGACAAATCGCCACACGACAATAAATTTGCGCAATTGAAGAAGTTTAAGATATAGAATGGGGAATGGTACTGTCAAGACGGAACCAACAACAGTGCAACCATCAAACAGCTATGAATCTATGAACCCTTTCGGCTGATTTGCGAACTGTCGAATCGAAAAATATTGGTTGGTTATGGTTTGTCGATAAGTATGAAAGTATTATGCAAAATATGAGAAGAAAACTTTCGGATTATTCATGTTTGTTTATGCGTATATGTGTGTGGTATCATACACAAAAACCGCACATCAAATTCAAAAAAACGGCGTGAGAACGCGAAGCAAAAAGATCCGATCATTCAGAGGTCCGTCCGTTGGTTCGTTGGGCAAACGCGGCTGACCCACCCCCACTTCCATCGAAAATGTTTATTCGTTCGCTGAGTTATAGTTTGTTATTCACACGTAACGCTACCATGAATGAACACTACGGGGTTTATATGCTTCTTTTTTCAAAGATACTCAACAAAATCATTACTACGGTCATTAACATGATCAGTCGTACTTTCTGAAACGGAGAAAGTTTTAGTGAAGTAAAAATCCGGTAATTACGTTACCATAGAGTCTGATTGCTATAAATGAGAATGACAAACAGCAGGAACGGAGGAGAGCACGAATTAGAGCACATGCTTAAAGGAGAATTCACCGAATTTGAGATCAGTAAGTCTATTTTTGCATATTGCTAGAGCGGGGACATTAAAATGAAGAATTTCACGTAGATGTATGGTATGATGTTAAAATATACATCTCTTACAAACATTCATTCAATTGATCATGATCTTGGAAACAAACTCATAGTGGTGATGAATATTACTGATCAAAGACTTCAGCCCTCCTAAAAGGAGATGAACAAAGGGGAGTATATTGACAGGATCTTGAAGATTCTTCTGAAGATTCCTGCGTCTTTCGGATAAGCGCGAATATGAAGGAGCGATCACAGACTAGGTTCATCTTAAATGCAGGTAGTGAACTGCGCGTTGCTTCGTTCATCAATAATACCAGAAAATTGTCTGCTAACTTATCTAAGCGTTTTCCAATCTCGATGACCCACTTAAAATGATGGATTTGGGAATGAAATTATTATTATGAAACTGCGGTAAATCTTCGGAGATTTTTCATATTATACGAAAGTTTCATCATGAAATTTCCAAAAAAAAATTTCATTACCTCGAGATTTTCCACTTTAACGTCCTTCATGAACTTCAACGTTAAAAACCGATTTTTACGGACAACAGTTGTTTCGGTGTTTCGGCGATGTTCGTTGTGGTAGAAATGAATAACACGTGAATGGAATGAATGAACTGCTTGTGATAAATTCCTCTGAGACGACTAAGATTCTTCGACCATTTAAAATAATTTTGGTTGAGATGTTTCAGAAATATGCTCTCAATTGTCAAATTTGCTGAAAAGCACAGAACGGAAGGATTTGATCCGCTGAAAAGACATGATCATGGAATTACGCGAATCGATGCGATGGAGTTCAGGCAAATGCGTCGCATTCAGGCAATTCTTAGAGTATCGAACGCGATATTATCACAGGCATATTTGATTAAATGAGTGAGCAATCAATCATGTGATAGATAATTCTTGCGAATAATTCATCTATAAAAGTGTCCATATGTGGTACGGCAATATCACCATTACAGGATAAATTGAAACTTATAACTTAAATACTACTCTAAAATCCATAGAATCCAAACTCAAAGCCAACTATTAGAGCCCTAAAATTATAGGTTTAGATTATCTGAGCACCTGAACTGAAGCTAATACATATAACCATTCAAGCAATCAGCCGTATTTCCTTTCGAAAAAAGCGATTTCACAACAATGAAGCAAAAATAAGTGCAACAATCATCACCATCCAAGTTTAAATTCTCAAGACGTTGTGACCATAAAGATCTCATGCTATCATTCATGAATTATCACTATCTATCATCACCATCATTATTATTCATGAAAATTTCACACTAAATTCTGAATACGGGATTGATTCATCCAATGAAAATTCTCTAAAATTAGTTCAGCCATGATCGCATGAATGTGAGATAAGCAAACAAAAACAAATGATTCAATATTTAATTGTTAGTAAATCTATTCATAAAATACAGATGATACATCAGTGAATCAAGCCGATATAACGCAACCGATCACTCTTTAGGGGTTATTTTACACCTTTTCACTTGTTTACCTGATCAATACGAACAAATAGCATTAACTTATGTCTCAGAATGTGTCTATTATTGATCGTATCAGGAACCACGATATGTCGAGCGAGCCGATGAAACGGAGGTTTCAATAAACCACTTTTAAGGATGCTATGAGGTTGGATGCACGATTTATGGGAATTTATACTTAAGTCATCCCTCTTATTCCCAACAATCAATCACTACAAATATGAAACTGACTTTAAATTCACGATGAACTTTAAATACCTATATGGCACCATCGTTCTGATACCAATGAAGACTGAAGCCATTCGTAGAAGTCACGGAGCACAACACTTCTTTCTGTGGGAAGAGGAGTTTTTGTAGGTGATTGGAAGAAACACGCATGCTGCTGTTGCTGCTGCAGCCGTAACAGCAAAAAAAGAACTTCAAAGGAATTTTACGAGGAAAATACCATTTCGAACAATTATTAGAGAATAAAGTTTCGATAAAGTGCATGCGTTGAGATGAATTCAGAGGCGATGCAATGAGACCAGAGTGGATGCAGTTGAAGGAGACTGCTAATGGAGAATAAGATGCAAAAGGCGACTGAGGCGGATGAATAAGACGCGTGGGAATTCTCACGCTCGTAGATGGGAATTCAATGAGCATATATCATCAGCGCTTTCATCAATATCTCAGCAGAGAAGAACAACGCTTGCATGCAGTCAATCACTATGATGATTTGTCTTCTTTGCTGAAATTAGCGTTTATTCGACTGAATCGAACATTCTTAACATTATTCACTCATGTGACAAAAAACCTGTTATTGTGTTCGGATTTCATCACTTACAGAGCACATCTAATAAAGGACTTTTGAATGGTTTTTACAGCGAATTTGCGATAAAAACGCCATTCCCTAAAGATGTGACTTCCTCAGACTCATGTTCAGCTCTTGTTTGATATATGGCGATCACAACTGACGTGAATTTCACGGAAGTTTGATTGAAAATTAACTAATGGTCTCGTTCAGACTCGATAAGTCAACTCAAGGTTGAGCAGTTGAAGCTGAACTTGGGAAACACTGATATTTTGTTCATGGCGCTTTTATGCAAGCGTAATTTTGAGTATTACAAGTAAAAGATATGTAGGTAAGTCTCGCTGAGAGTTAGTGAAAGCAAACAGAAAACTATGAGATATCAGCCTAGAAAAAGACCAGATTATCATTTTATTCCACTCAAAAGCTCAACAACTGAGTGAGTTGCAAATTCACGAATTAAGATAATTAAGTGAAATTGAGCTGGATAGTAAATGAAAACGAAACGAGGTAATTTTTTAAAATTTCTTCCGCCAAATCGCTTGAGTAGATCAAAAATGGATCATTTCGAATAAATCTAAAAAGCCAAAACGACTTTCACATCAACATAATAACAACGACAGCAAACTTGGATCGAACGAAGGATCCGATCGCTTCTTATATTCGAGTGATAATGGGAATGCGAATCCATTCATCCATCTATCGACTCAGATAGCAATAAATATTGCTGGATGGATCTTCTTACATTTCTTGCCATCACCATCGTACAAACAACATACAAATATACATATATCCATCCCATTCAGCATTCATTTTTACTTCATTTACTTCACACGATAAATTGAAGATTATTGAAGATGGTGTGGGAAAAGGTCAATTATACACAGCAGCACACAGAACGTTTGATGAGATGAGAAAGGTGGGAAAGCAGAGGAGAAATTAACTTATAACATTTAGTATTATTGCGATGAATGGAGCATGACACGATTAGAAAATAGTGAGCTAGGTATTGATGTGGATACGACACATTTTCAGGTGAGAAAGAAACGATTGTAAATAAGGAGACAGAAGACGGTGATCATAATAGGTAACAGCTTTGTGAACAGCATTAGCCCAGATCACTTCCTTCATTATCATTGAATCCGTGATCAATGAGGATAATGATCGGTTCATTATGAAATATCATCAATCAGTGATCATCATTCAACTATAGTAACGACTGCTAAGTGATCAGCACACAGATCAACAATAAATCATTAGTTCTAATTATAATCCACTGTTAACTTTAAGTTGATCATAAATTGTGAGAAAGTTTGATGAATATGTACACATTTGGTTGAGAGCATTTTTTTGAGAAAGTGCACTATCTGTTCTAAAACTGAGACAAATTGTAAATTCTTAACATAGCGATGGCACTGAACTGATCCAAAAACACTTTGGTTTTGGATTCAGATAAGAAAGCAGTATGAAACTTCGATGTCTGTTTGAAGAGAGGACAATGTATTATTTCTTCATTCGCTCAACTCTTCGAAAACATCGATTTTTTGGAAGCCAATCGAAGATTGTGCAACTTCGGATGGATTTTCTTCAAAAAAGAAACTACCATAATAGTTACAGATCAAGCGTACATTCCTCTGATCGAATTCTTATTTCTTTCAAGTCTCGCGTACAAAAATTCAACTCTAAATTTACTCACCGTTGAATGAACAACTGGAAATTGCGTATGGAGCACATAACATTGAAACTGGTTGAAATGAAATGCAATTTCCATTTCTGCTCGAAAATGAAATTAAAATTTGGTTAGTGCACTTGCCTTACTCATTCGATCAATTACTTGGTAAGCAGCGAACGGAGAGAGCTAAGGATGATGAATACGAACACAAACTTATCGCAGAGCCAACAAGATCAAATTCGCTGATTCATCAGTCTAAATGTGAAGTTGATGTGCTCTTATTAAACTGTTCTTATATATTGCTACATAATCTCATATAAAACCGTTTTACGTTTTTTCACTTGCTACTCTTGGCGTTAACTATCAATACGATGGCATCTTTCTTACGACACATCAACGAACGAAATGAAACGCATACGACATCATCGGTTAGGCTTGATTTGATTACTCGTAACATTCAAAGAGTATACAACGAACTTAAGATGACTCACTTCATTCCCATCTTATCAGCTTCCAATCAGAAAGCAACATTTTAGAACCAAAAAGCACTTCCTTTCCTTCACTGTCCAAATGGTTCATTTATCAGTATTTTCATACTCTCCCTTTTCCATACCCCACCCTACCCAGTGAGCACATCGTAAAAACTGCAAATCCAATCAGTGCTTTTGTTCATTTCGAAGCTTTCAAATCATTGTGTTCAAATTTTTACTAACGTAGCACTCAAACACAAATAATTGAGAATAAATAATACTATCAACTGATTGTGAGAGCATAAAAGCATATAAGATGTGAGATGAAGTGCAAGTGCACTTCATTTAGAAGATAATTTTTTGAATCAATGAATCGAATGTGACATTTATTCTGTCGATTGTGTTTTCTATCAACGGATTTTGTGAACTTTTTCAGTGTCATGTCATATTTCCTCTAATTCGTTCAGTTTTGCTGCTCGCAAAATTTTCGTAACTTTCTTGGAATATAATTTTCCCTTTTACTTATATTGTTCATCTTTCAAATGAATTGATTTGCACAACAGCCGAACATTTCAAACGAACGGAGATACATAAAAATAACGCAAGCTATGTCGCTTGTCGCTAGACAATATCTTTTTATTGCAGTCTCATTAGGGAATAAGACGAGAATTACTAACAGATGGAAAAACTATTAATGAGGATAATCTCAACAGATATTCCACAGAACTTAATCAATGAAAACATTCAAGCGGTCATAGTGATAGCAAAATCATGAAAAATACTTATGAATCGAGGCAATGAGATTTTGATACTTGCGAATGGTGTGCGATAATGTCGTAATGATATGACATGTAATAATCGTTGATTGTATCATAAAGATATGGGACTCATTTAGTTCATGATTATTGTACTTTAACGGCACAGACTTAACGATTTTGAAATAAATAAAGAAGAAAATATTTTTTTGGACGGTGAAACATAATCGTGAAATTTTAAGGAAAGCGTTCAGCACCATTCACATCAACTTAAACGAAATGAATAGAGTTAGAAAACTTGAAATGTAATAAACGAGGTTCATGGTAAATGGATTAATGTACAGAACAGCTCACTGAAAAGTGCTTTTTGCATAACCCACATAACGAAAACATATGCTAAAGAAAATGAAATTTCTCATTAAGTACGAGTGTACAACTGAGCTAATCACTGCACAACTATCTCTAGGACATCCCAGAAAACCTCAACCCATAGCACATCCCACAAAACAGAAAGGCGAGTGCAGATGGAAGTATAATGTGCTTCGCCGCAGAAACCTCATAAAATTCATGATGATGATAAGATGATTATGATGATAATAGAAACTGATGACGAGCTTAAGTTTGAGGATGAAAATTTTTAATTAGTTTTCGCAGATGAAGCGGGATCGAAACGAAAATTTGGATGATGAAAGCGAAAACGAGAATAGAGGGCGACAGAGAATAAGACTGAAAAAAAGGACAATAGTAAACTCCTTGGCAGTGGAACGAGAGAGAACAGCTCTGATAATGAAGAATGAAAATTTGGTTTCTAGATTTTATTGGAGGTTTTATTTGAGTTGAATAAATGAACCGAATTGATTGAATTGACCTTTGACCAGGAGAAACTTTCATGTTGTCAATGTTTCCATTAATTGAATTCTTCACAATAACAAAACTGCCAATACTAAACATTTCATAAGAAATGAATTGTCGTTGATCTGTCTTACGGCAGTCAATCAAAACGACTAACAACAGTGATAAGAGTCGTAATTTATGAGGAAAAAGAAGTCCATTATACAATTAACTCATTCGCATAATGCGCCGTTTGAATGGGTTCGCTTCTGTGAACATCGATGAGAGTGAATGAATGAATATTTCCTGAAAAACTGAAACTTACAACAACTGGAATTGATGAACGGTTGTCATCCAGTTGTTGTTCACAATTCAACAAATTATCATTCTTTAATGACTTTGCATTACGCCTAAGCGCACAACACATGTCGAAAATGATTACGTGAAAAATTCGGTCGCGATTTGAGTTGTTCACAAATCATAAAATGAAAATCTTATGCAGTGAAAAACAAACTGCACTCCGAAGGCACCGAGGCACTAAACAAAGAAGTTCTCGACATTGTTGCTGAACAATGAGGTCTACGCATTGAGATGTATGCAAAGGATAGCAATGAAGATCCCGGAGAATCGAGCACTGCTATTGTACGTCATTATCGCACATTCTAATTTATGAGAATAGCATCCAGATTTCTTGTGTTCAGAGAGTTCTCGAACTTTGTTGGAAAGATAAATCACATCGTGATGAGAATAGAAGATAATCTCACAATCAGAGCAAATCGCAGATAGAGAACGAAGCATAAAGGTTGCTAGCGAGTGATCATAGCTTAAAATAATAACAACAAAGCAGCTCTGCGAAGATGCTCACAACGATCTCTTTGCACATAAAAGAGTATAGTTTGGAGTCATTCATGATGGACAGATATGCTTCACACGCACGACGGCTGCATGAAACAACTGCTAATGGAATAGTGAAAGGTGCACGAAAACAATAGCTATTATACAATGAGCTGATCTTAACGATAAGGAACATATTTTGCGGTATTATATCGGTACTGTTGTGCAAATGCGATCTTGCTTCAGTGAGAAATCAGTAAATTGACGACGGATCGTATAGATGGATTGGCCGTAACAGGTATCCAAATAACATCAATCAACGTTGCTCGTTACTTTGCTATTGCTCTTGCAAATCCAACAACAATGCACACTATAAAATCATTCGATTTAATATGAAGTAGGAACACCGAATAAAACTCATATATATATATATATATATATATATATATATATATATATATATATATATATATATATATATATATATATATATATATATATCAAATTTCATCTGGGAATGTGCGTGATATTTTATGTGAAGATGTGAATGGATGGATAAGGAGAGAAATATGTGAAGATGCGAAAATGGGCTTGTTGAAGCGGATGGAACACTGTGAATACATGAGAAAATTCACACTCCTCTCTGGGAATCAACCGATTGAAGACACAGTCGGGTCGTTCGTATGTTTCTTCAGTAGATGAGAAGAACGACTGAACATTTCCTCAAAAGATGCACTAAGCCAATGAATGAATGTTTGGATGGCTTAAATGTATAAAACATTCGTTTGGTTTTACAACTTAGTACGTGCAATTGTTTTGTTTCTATGCATATTGCTTCAATGCATGAGTTTCGATGGAACTTTTTTAGTAACCGTCTAAAAAACATCTTTGGATGAGACTGCACTCACTATTAAAGAGTGACATCATAATTCACTCATGCACATAGATATACTGAAAAAATAACGGTTTATGGACCGTTTCGGAACAACTGTTGAAGTTTCATTTTTTATTGCTGTGACCACTGCATTACTTCAATAACTTGAAAACTTAAAAATTGTCGTTCTTATTAGCATATCCCCATAGATGGTCGCTTATAAAAATATCGGTAAAAAGAGTTGATTGGTTATCAAAAGCAGCAGAAATGTTCTTTATAATTTTTTTTTCGGTTGAGTGACACTCTTTGAGATGAAGATGTTTCAACGCAGATAGTAGCCACGAGTAGTACTTCACGTTTTGAATGTAACTCATCATTTTATCACCATGATCAAGTAGGTCATATCACTTCGCTGATTGTACAAGATGATCAATAAAGCTAATAATATCGATCATTAAAAAATGCTTGATGAATATTCGGACACTTTTTGTATGGATCAGGATTTTTGTATGGCTCTCACAATTGTCAGACATAAAGAAAGTTATCAGTTTACGGTGAAATTTGGGTAATCCTCAAACAATGTAATTGTTTGTGAATGGTGCGTATGCATCCGACAAACTTTTTTCAACTGATTATTTCCAATTTACTCGGCATTGTTGAGCGATTCTCCTCGATAATGGAATTAATTCCACGAGGAACGATAAAAACAGAAGGAGAAGTTCTCAAATATGGAATGATCTGATTGCAAATGAATCAGTGGAGCAGTGACAATAATTTTCCTCATTGTAAATCACTGATAGTAAACGTTTTTGGTGCGAGAATTTCGAAACGAAGTGATGAAAATTATCTCGCTTATTCACTAATGAAGAGCACACCTGTAAGCAATAGTGATCGCATCGGACCGACGTTCTCTGGGAAAATTCGACAAATCCCGGTCGGAATTTCGAGGTTCGGATTCCGATCGAACAATTTTGGAGTTCCGTTAGAGTTCCAAATGTCGGAACGTTGGAAACGGAAAGTCAGTTCGGTTGGATTTCAAACGGCGAATTCCGAAATTTGGTCGAAATTCCGAATGTCAGAATCCTAAAATGTGAAATCGGCCGGCTTCCGACTGAATTGTAATTTCGTTGGGATGCCATCATTATCGTGGAGTTGAGAACGTATTTTATAAGGGAGATGGAACTGCAGAGGTGGAAAGTATGAATATCTTTTCAAAACTTATTAGCGATTAATATTATACTACGACTGTTTTTCATGCTCTTTTCAACTTTTATGGTATCAGCTGAGAATAACTGAAATGAATTGAAAGGATGCACGTAGGTTTTCGTCATAATGTGCCTTTATCAGTTCCATATTTGAGAGGTCCTTCTCACTCCTTGATGGCCATAAGTTGAATTGTTTCATGGAGCAGTGATAGAATCCGACCGAACAATTCGGTCGGATTCTATCATTGCTTTCTTGGAGTTCAGATTTTTGGAGTTTTTTGAAGTTCTGTCGAAATTTCGATTGCCGGAATGTTGAAAAGTCGATCCAGCCAGACTCTGTACTGAGAATTCCGAAAATCCGAATTTCGGAAAATGAAAAGTCGATTCAGTCGGATTCCGACCGAACTGAAATTTCGTTCGGATGCTATCACTAGCAAGCAATACACGAAAATAAGTGAATAATCCAAAAAATCTTCCATAAATTGAACGGTAACATCTTAGAGTGACATTTTCAAAGTGACATTTTTTTCAAGCTTTTTATGGGTAATTTTTGGAATGAATCTGCTGATTGTAAAAAATATTGCTTTGCTGTTAGTGAATTTAGAATAAAACGTAAAAATACCGAATACCCTTCAAGATCACTCAATGACTGATCGAGACATAAGTCTCAAGGAAATGAATGTGGTCTCGTAAGTAGTGGTGAACCATTAAGAGTGTGGAAAGATTGATGTGAAGATACTAACAGCCAACTGATATTTAGTGTAAATGGAGAGACAAATACTCAAGTGATCATAATGAGTTGTTATTATTATAACTACTGATCACATAAACCCTATGCGTGTAGCAGTTGATTGCTTCGTTGATGACTTGGAAATTTTCATTTTTGAAGATGGAGAAACGATGAAGATGAAAAGAGAGACATCACTTGGGACCGGA
>JAPYMA010001377.1:0-79249 GCA_035041965.1 Anisakis pegreffii | reverse complement strand
TGAATTTGGGTGTTTAACCGTTTTCGCATTTACCATCCTCGTGAAACGCTTTTCGCGTTTTCGTGCGCCGCTTCATCTCAGCGAGAGATCACATTTTGGAGAGGGTGATTCAATTGGTGTTTGCAGTGAAGTGATCGGACGAAACAATGCGAAATTGCGTTTGGTGGATGACGCATTTTCAGTGGTTTGTCATGCTCTCAACGATGTCGAGGTGAGTGAGAGTTTGGAAGTCAGAATGAAAAGTCTGGAAGTTTTGATAAAAATTGTTTTGTAAAGTATTTGGAGAACCTAAATTTGAAGATTTCGAACGGTTCTTTAAGTGTTTATCGTGTTTTAGAGGTAAAATCGCTTGTTAAGTTCATTGCGTTGATAATTGTTATGCAATTTCGTGAAGTGATACCACATCAAATTGAGTGCGATGATAGTTAAAGTAATATTTTGTGGTTGTTTGAAGGTGATGGTTCGGGCAGAAGCAGCCAAACTGTTGGGTACATTCGAGTTTGTATCGGATTGTTTCGTGGATCAGACACTGGACAAGAAACTTTTGAATGCGATGCGGGTGAGTTTGGATTGATTGCAGTTATTTTGTGTGGAATTTTGTTTTGTTATTATTATTATTCGTATTGTCATTGGCATTTTTTATTAATGATAAGGTTGTTATCGTTATTATTTGTTTTGTTAATGTTATTTTTTATTATCAATTATTTTAATATTGTCATTTATTTGTTATTGTTATTTTCTATTGATAATACTTTTAATATTGTTATCATTTGTTTTTAAAGTTATTTTTTATTAATAATAATTCTATTATTATTATTATTTGTGTTGTTATCGTTATTTTTTAGTGATATTATCGTTTTATTAGTATCATTAGTGTTATAATTAATCATCGAGTGATTGTTCGTGTAATGAACAGATGTCAAAAGCGTGGCAGAGTGCCTCTCGAAAGCCACAGCGATGGACGAACGTAAGGCGAGAACGTTATGCGGCCTCAACGGAATGGTCCACAGGGAAGAAATTAGGCGAAGATGTGCCTGCGGAGAAGATTGAAGACGAACAGACCAGCATCATACCGACGGGTGCGTGTGGAGCGTTGATTACGGCTTTGGAGGATGAGTTTATGGGTGAGTTGTGGGGTGATTCGATTTGTTGATTGAAATGTTTTGTGGCGTTTTTAATTTTCGATGACGACAGCAAGTAATTGCATTCGTTTAGACTGAACTTTCTTTTGAACTGATCATTCATACGTCTCGGTGTATCGATGTTAAATTGAATTCATAACTGAGTTGCTGAGTTCATTTTTGTCAGCAAGACTATCGTAATACGTATAGTAACAGATAATTAGATAATAGATACAAGCGAGATCATAGCCTGCTGGTTCAGGCTCACAACATTTCCGTTCGATTCGGAGGAAAGTTTTGCTCAAAACCGAGTGGTGTACTAATATCAGTAATACGTATAGTTGAGTATGAATATAAAAGTGATTTGAACGTGCAAAGTTGAGTTCGACTAGGGATTGAGTGGAACAATGTGAATAGGAATAATTTTTGTTGATTTGTTATTAGTTTCATGTTCATTTGTTATTATTGAAGGATTGAATCGTAAAGGTTCAGTGTAAAAGTGAAAAATTTTCAGTTGTTCGTCAAGCAGCAGTTTATTCGCTGGGCAGACTGGCCGCAGATCGATCGTTTCTGGCTGCGGCGGCTATTGATAACCTCTCAGATATGTTCAACGATGAGATCGAACAGGTTACGTGTTTATCATTTTGAATCATGCCTCAGAGTACAATGAAATGTATAAAAATTTGATACAAATGCAAATTAATCCATATTTCGTATTTATATTTATTCACGATTCAACGTGTGTATTCACTAGTTTTTTGAAGATCATTTTATTGTTATTATTATTATTATTAATATTATTGTTATTATTTATTGTTAACATTTTTGTGGTTATTAGTATTGTTATTACTTAAGTTATGGGTTGATTTGATACGATTGACATGGATTATTTAGAAAATGTTTTGAGATTTAGGTGCGATTAGATGCGATTTATGCGTTGACGCCATTGGTGGTGCATGGTGTTTTGCATAAGGAACAGCTGGATACGATTTTGACGGTGTTGGATGTATGTATAACGTTTCGTTGATTTGTTTATTTATTCATTTGTTTGAGTGATTTGTTTTATTGATTTCACTTTTTTGGTTGATTTTTTTTTGGATCTGAATGACGACATTTGGTGGGTAGTGAAACTGCTATTTGCTGCTATTTTTTTCATCTTTTTGAGGATGCGTCACCAGATAGTCGAGAGGCATTGCGTGTTCTATTGATGAAAGCCACTCTTGATTCACCGGAGTGTATGCGCGATTGCGTGAAGGCACTTTTGAATTGTTTGAAACGTTTCCCCATTGATGAATCGTCAATTTTTCGGTTAGTTTTGTTCTTTTAATTTGCTTTCTTAAGGTTTATTTTGTACATTTAAAAAAACTTTTGTAAGAATTTGTAATGAATGGTGATTGTTTGGTGTGAATTAAACTCGAACAATTAATTTCAAACAATGAATAAAATTTGAATAAAACTGATTGATAGAACTTTGATTGGAGTGTAATGTATAGTGGAATGAATTTCGGTTTGGGTCATTTATTGTGAGTAGTATTTTGATTCATCGTCAAAACTTTGTTTTGATAACAGCGAGATGGTCGATTTTTTTTCTTGTGGTCGAATTCATTTGTAACTTTGCGATTGTTTCAAAAAAAAGTTTTTGATTAGATCATTTTCACATTTTTGATTCATAATATAGATGTGAGTTGGTTATTCATTCGGCAAGTTTTGGTATGGCGAAGTCATTTTGCTAATTGAGGTTTATTCCTCTATGAATGTTAGGAATAATTTTCCTATTTTAATGATGAGACTGAGCGATATGAGTCAATTAGAAATTGTTTTTCTTTTCGAATAGATTGTCTTCCATTGGACATTTTCAAAGTGGGTTTCGTTCAGATGCCTAAGTGATTTGGGTCGACGTCATGGCAGTTTTATAGAGCCGTTGGTGATGGAGTTGTTGGGGTTGAACGCAGTTTTTGATATGACTGAACCGGAACTGGATGACGCGATTTGTTGGTTTATATTCGAATTTGAAATTTGAAATTTTATCTTATTTTATGTCAGTATTGTGCACTGAAAATTTCCACGCAATGAGAAAAATTCGTTGCTGTTATTTTTGTTAGACATGGCAAAACTGATGTTGATATTGAATGCGGCCAGTGTTCACGATCCGTTGTGCTCGTTGTTGCCTGAATTTGCGATTCGACACTATCGCTACCTGCGGTCATCGATGCCCGATCTGATACCGTTTGTTCGGGTATATTTCATTTCACTTGTTTCATTAGCGTTCTTTCATTCGCTCAACACTAATTAGCCCTTTGCCAGTAATATGTTAATTTTGTTAATTAGTATCCATTTTCGATGCAGATTCGGACTTGCATGTGTGCAGTTTGAATTCATTTACTGCTTATATGAAGTTGTTCATTGAGGACATAGAAAAGTGTAATTGTTCAAGCGAGCGATTAAACCCTTGCCAGGAATCATTTCATACAAAATCGAATTGTTAAATAACAAGTTTGGCGGAAGTTTAGATTAGTGAAAAGTGCAGTTTTTTGGTTGAATTTCTGGGTTTTTGATTATGATTTCATATTTTTTTAGAAAATTTTTTGAAGTCAGTCTTGAAACTGTTTCTGAAGGGAATTGAATTATTCAGTTCTCAAATTGTCGAAGGAATTTCTTCAAGTTTTAATTAGTTCGTCAACTTGGTGAAAAGAGTAGAGAACTGATCGATATGCAGATGTTGTCGGATGGTGATGCATCGGAATCTGACGATACCTCACGAATCACGAAGAAGAAGGCGGCCAGATGCGAGACGTTGTCATTACTCGAATCGTTGTACGAGAAAATGTGTGATGCGTGCAAAATGGATACATTCATCGAGAGAAGTGCTATGTTGGGGAGACTGGTAAGGTAGGAAATTAGTTAATTCACAATGTGATTGAATGATTTTCACTTTTGATTTTATAATATAGATGTGAGGTATTGATATTGTGTCGTCAATATTATTGTTGTTCTTTTGAATTTATCTATTTTAATCAACACTTAATAAAAAGTCAGTCATCAAATGATGCGTGAGATATTTGAATTATTCACGATTGATTTTGATTTTAAGCGATTTTGATGGGATCAGCGAAACGGATGTGAGTATAGCTGGTACGGCACGTTTCGTGGCGAATTTGGTGAGAATGTTGATGCGATACGATATGGCATTGCAGAGGCTGAGTTATTTCGGCGATTTTCATTCGGTTTTGAATGTTATTGATGAGGTTTGTGGATGATTTTGTTTGGTGACACATATTAATTCGAAGTGTTAGTTTGTAAACGAATGTGGGGAACTCCATTGGACGTTTGTGTTTTATAGAGGCGCATATTTGTTGAGTTTCCTTAATTCGGTTAGTAATTTTAACGAGGACGTGAGGCTATCGCCACCACAATTATTTGGAATTCACGATTGCGAAAGTATTTATTTGATTGATTATGGTGAATTTTAGTAGTGTTCAAAGCCATAAGTAGAATAGTTTTCAAATTTTGAAACGAATCTGGAACGGTTGGAGTGTAATGTGTGGTAAAATGAATTTCGATTTGGGTCATTTATTGTGAGTAGTATTTTGATTCATCATCAAAACTTTGTTTTGATGACAGCGAGATGGTCGAATTTTTTTTGCTGTGATCGGATTCATGTGTAACTTTGTGATTATTTTGAAGAAAAATTTTTTGAGGGTCTTGAATTGTTGGATCACTGCGAAAATGAGTTCGGTTCAGTCGATGCGACGCTTTTGGGTGTTTTGAGTGAATATCGCTGTCGATTTCGTATTCTGAAGATTGTCACACTTTTGGACATCGATCCGCGCTCGAATGTGAACGTTGTGGAGACAATCAACAGCGAAATGGAAGCACTTAAAGAGTAAGTATTGTCGAGTAAATTCGGTTGACTCTTTTTGGAGAGTTTGAGAAAAGTGGATTGGTGTAGTGGTGTGAGATATACGGATGAAAAAGTAACTTTTTGATTGTTTTTTGGAGTTTTCCATGTAATTTTGGCCGCTTCGGTAACGGGTACGTGGTGTATATGACGGTTCATGAATCTGAATTTGGAGCACATGCATATGGTGCATATGATTTGGAGTTGCGTGAAGTAACTAGGGTATAGAAACGCGCATAGGTAGATGAATTTTGTGCGAGAAGGGAAAATTGGGTGATGTAGCGATAATGAATGAAAGTTGATGAATTCATTATCGGTATCGCAAAGAAATGTGTGTCTTTGTGAGTGAAATATTGATTTGGGTGATAAGTTTTAGTGAATGTTTAAAGAAATTTTAAGAGAAATTTTACTTGAGAAACTTCGCTTATTGTTGTTGTCATTATTGGATTATCATTCCGTGCAGAAGTGGTGTTGATTTGAAGGCAGTTAGCTGTGTTGGACGTGCAGCCATCGGAGTCGATGACACAAACACTGAGTGCGATTTCGGAACAACTCGAGCAATCGTCAACTGAGAAGAGCATCATCGGAGGCAGAGGTCTGTTGAGTGCGTTCCATTCGGGTGCCACTCTTATTCCACCCGATAAACCGTCTTCATTTGGTAATATTGACGGCAAATGGGTCGAGGTTAGTGACTGCGTTTGAAATATAGTTGAAATTTTCAAGTGTTCATGTTGGTGATGTCAGTTTTGAATGTGTTGATAGTAGGAAGGTGAATTGAAATATTAAACACTGTATTGTAAATGTTAAAAGTGGGATTTTAAGAATGTTAAAACTGATCGTTTAGTGTTGTATACGATAGATTTTTTATTTATCAGTGAATGCACTGAAAGGTATTCGACTCGATTTTGTATTCATTATTGTTTCCATTCGCAAATGCAGAAAAGGTAATTTCCATAAAATTGTTTTGTGAGTAAAATGGCGAGGAATTGCTCAATTGTTTAATTAGAGATGCGTTTGCGTTCAGTTCGGTGAGAATGTACGACTGATTTGTTTGGTTGCTGATTTTAGATTGTTGAACCGAATGAACCGTTTAAAGATGCGATTCGTTTCAAGGCCGGTCTACCGTTGGGAGTACCGTTTAATATTTTATTGCATAATTTCAATGAAACGGATGTTTCAAATTTTAGAATTAAGGTGAGCGCGATTGTGAAGTTATTTGTAAATCTTTTAGAAGTTTTTTGTTTTCGTTACATTCCTCCATCTTCGCGTCAGTCGGTTTTTACAATGTGGATTTTGCCTTGAACACTTTAACACTTTTGCGGTTTTCTTCATTGAATTTGCCTTATTCATCGCAAATTTTCAACACATCCTCTGCACAATTTATAAATGAACTCAAATATTTGCAACATATTTTTCAATTTTTTTTCAAATGCTTTCATTTTTCCATTTTCCGCAAATATTTCATTGCAATGTTCAGATCGGCTATTCCACACAACGTTTCACACTGTTTCGACCACGTCAAACCGATATAAAACGTCTGCCAGATCAACGGATCTATCGTTTCATGGGCAATATTCTCATCGAAAGTAATGCCTGGTCAACAGCCGGTGTGGTGCGAATCAATTGCGTTCTGTTGCTTCTCAGCAGAGAGCAGTCATGCACTGCTCCATCAACTTCAATGCATCAAACTCCGAAACAAAGGAGAAATCAACCAAATTTGTTGTCATCGAACAATAATAATCTGAGCGATGATCGCCATTTAATTCCAGTGAAAACAACCGCAATCAAGTGCAATTCGAACAGTAAATTGCCGTCATCCTCATTGAGCAAATGTCTGATCACTTTAATGGAGTCACCGTTCTCGAATAAGCCAGCATCGAAAGATATTCCGATTTATCCGATGACAAAATGCTCATTTTGATATGGTTCAGTGTTGATTGTAAATAGGGTCTACTTGTATGTATGAATATGTGATCGATGAAGTATTTTGTTTATGTGTATATGAGCGATTTGATTGATAATTGATAATGATATGATTTGTAATAATAGTGCGGCGAATAATGATGATTGCGATTGCGATTATGATTGTGATTGTGATCACAGTAGTTCAACTGAAAGATTGCGTGAATTGTTTTGTTTTTGGTAATGATCTGATCTGAAAGTGACTGAAATGATGTTATTGCGTTTGGATATGTCATTTGTGTGTGTGTTGTTTTCACGCAGTTTTTGCGATCATCATTGTTAGTTTGTTGGTTTTAATGTTGGTATTGTGTTTTCGTGGACATTTCATACAGTCATCAAATTTTCCGTTAATTCCTTTTGTAGGTGATATATTAGATTATAAACGCTGTGAAAATTACTTCATTTGAGAACGTTGGCATTCCGTTTTGTTTTGGTTTTCAGGTGAAGAATGTAACTTGAGAGATTTTTGTGATCCTGAATTGTTTGAAAATCTCCAAAATTTGTATTTAAGATATTTAAGATATTCAGAATCAGAAATTGAGCAGAAGAGTGAGTGCGAAATGTAGTCAGTAGGTCGGAACTGAGAAGAAACATCTCACAATCAGTAAATTTTGAGAAGAAGGATTGCGATGTTCACAGAAAGTGAAGAGGTTAAGCGTTGTGCAAGCTTTAATGTACATTCAGTTAGGTAAGCAGGCGAGGATTTGTTTTGAGTTTGTTTATCGTCAGCACGAGACTTATGAGAAAGTAAGTGATGGTTAAGTTGATTTGTAGGTAATTTTTGTGGTTGGCTTATCGCTAGTAGAATATGAAACGAAATGAGCTTAATGTTGAGTTGGTTATGTTGTACGATTGAGATTTATTTTTAAAAAATTTTAGTTTCATCAAATTTTCCGGTTAGTCTGTTTCTAATCGTAAGTGATATATTAGATTACAAACTCTGTGCAAATCACCTGATTTGAGAGCGGTGACATTCCGTTTTGTTTTGGTGTTCGGATGAGGAAAGTAAGGTTAGAGATTTTTTAGATCCTGAATTGTTGCCGGGTTTTGTTAAAGATTTCAGAATCACAGATTTACTCAGAATTTCAGAATCAGAATCACAGATTTATTCGAGTCATTTGAAAATTTATAAACTTTGCTGAGCGATTCTAGGCGCATATTGTTTGAGATAGTGTAGTTGGGTAGTCAGATCATGGAATCTTTTATTGTTTGATGATTATTCGCTGCAGATGATGGAGATTTTTATTTGAATGTTGCAATGAAATTTGTCAGTTGAAATATATGTAAAGTTAGACCTCAAGTTCTGGTTGTTTTTGCTTTTTCGGTTCATTTATTTGAGTATTCGTTTGATTGTTATCATGTGAGAACGTATGAGCTAGTGAGGGCATCCAACGGACAATCGTTGGAAAAATCTGATAATTTTGGTTGGAATTCCATTAATTTGGAAGGTTGGTCGGAATTCCGACTGTAGAAATTCAAAATGTCAATTCGATCGGATTCCGACCGAACTGCTCCGACAATCGGACGGAATTCTGCTGTCGGAATAATGAAAAGTTAGGTGGGTCGAATTGTTTTCGTTCGGATGCCATCACTAGTATGAGATGATGAATGTAGTGTTGTTTGAAAATCATTGTTTGAGATATTTTTTATGGATTTAAAGATACAATATAATAAATATGATTATATGAAAGGTGAACGCATTGGAAGATATACAGATGTGGTCATATAAGTGTGCATTTAGAATTTGATAGTGAAGTGGAGATATGAATATGCAAGTATTGAGGTAAACAAATTCTTATGCGGTTATCACGAATGATCGATAGGCTTCGTAAAATATGATTACATTCTATTCCGAGTTTAGCTAGATGGCCGTTCTGCTGTTAGATTAATTGTGTGAATAGATGAAATTTTTCCTATCGAACAAAAAAATAGAAAAAATTTTTAAAATTCTTCGAAAGTGCGAAACAATTTGTCTTTACAAAGTAGTATCATGAACAACTCAACTCACTGAACTTAACCTATCAAATAAGTGAAATAACCTATGAAATAATTCTAATGTATCCTTTACGCTGATATGTTGTAGTTGATCATGCGATAGTGTTGTAAAATTACCGTTGGGATGCGTTGATTTTTGATTGCCATCCCTTTAATGAGAATCAATCGCATTTGAATCTATCGAATGTACATCTAAATGGTTTTTGGGGAATTCCTCGAGATATTCGAACTGCTGCGTTAATCATTTTAATATATACGAAACGTGATGCAAAAACGACTTCGTAGTTGTTTTTTAGATTTTGATTCACTCTCAAAGACATGTTGAATGGACGACGGAAATACATACGTAAGGAATATGAATTGTAAGTTCTTATTTCTTTCATAAAATCATTTTTCGTCTGATTTTATTGTTGTTTACTTTTTAACGTGAACGTTTCGTTGTGTGTTACTAATGTGATTGGCATACATCAATCAATTGTGAAATTTCATTGTTGTGCTTGTTCGATTCTCTAGTGGTCGTTTCATTGGAATTTTATTGCACTGATTTTACAGTGATTGCGCTTTTTAGATTAACGACGATGTGTTTGTGTTAGTTATGAGTTTTGTGAATGTGTGCTGGGTGGGTGCGTCATTGTTAAAGTCATGAAAATTTGAATGAAGAATTCATTCTGATGTTTTAATCAATTGTTGTTTTGATCAATTGAGCAAATTTTTTGATCTAATCAAATTGTCCACGTCTGCATTGTTCTGCAATCGTATCGTACAGTCTTCATAACTTGTGCAGTTAATTCATTGTGGTTGATTCGAGTCTATTGTTGATGCTATTCAGAGATGGTGCAATCAATTGAATCGAATTTGCTTTCGTTTCTTGAACTTACATTCATACGTACTTCAGTATGATCGCGATTTGTTTGAGCTTGTTTCAGATTCACTTAGGTTTAGTGAAAGAGAGTAATATCTGAACTATATTCAGTCAGCAAATCCAGTTCAAATTTATCAATGCTGAGCGTTTCACATGTCTGTCCTTTTTTGTGGGTAAGCGGACACGACAAAGCGATTACGATGAGTGCAGATTGAGGGCGTCAAACGAATGTGCTTTCAATCGAATCAAATTTCTTATCAGTCCTGATAAAGTGCTTCAGAAAAAAGGCGCTAAAACCGTTTATCAGACCGGTAATCATCATTGATTACCAGTGTTGATGTGGAACTTTTGATGCTAAATTGGGTATACTCGCTGAGTGCAGCTGGAATTACACTGATAAAACGAGATCGTGTAATTTAAAGAATTTTAGTTATTCAATAAGAATGTTTATAGGCTTATAGGCGCTTAGGAATTGACTGATAATTATTATATTGGTGCATTTTCATTCGAATTATTTGTTGAGAATTTTGCGAACTTTTTTTAAATTATTGTGATGGAATGATTGAATTTCAGTGGAATGATTCAGATGGTTTGCATTTTGTCCAAAATCGCTCTGTATCTTAAAGTGTCTTTCTTGTTCAATGGTAATATCAGTGGAGATGAAAGAAGTCATTATTGTGCTAATAGCTATCTTATTGAGAAACTTCTATTAGCAATTATGATAAGACTATTGATAGTTAAGGTGGTACTAGTTTTTTAAGCTGCTTGATAAAATTTAGTAGTTTTTAAGCAGCTTGATGAATTTTTATCACATATTCATTGATATGTGTATATTTTGTAGCAGTGAGTGTGGTAATAGTGTGTGGTAATAATTTTGATAATCACAATGATGTTAGCAGAAAGATAATAATAGTTTGTTGATAATATTCAATGATGATAATTTTATCAATAACAATCGTAATAATAACGTGCTCGTCGTAATCATTGTTCATTGCGATTCACAGAAAAATGATTCATGCAACGATGATTGAATCAATGAAAATGAAAAAAAGAATCAGACGAACCCATTCAAACATATCAAGCAATATATCAAACAACGTGATTCACGCTCACGTTCACATAGATCTTCGTTTGTATTCACGGAAATTCACTTCATTTTGTTTGCAGTGAGTAATTTATTTCTGATGTGAAGCTATCATCAAATGAGATCTTGCAGTGTTATTATTACGATTGTTATTTTTATAATTGCGATCGTTATTATTCTTTCTATTACCGTTATTGCTATTTTTATTATCATTAGGTAATGTGATAATAATGGCAGCCTGTTCGTCTGTATTATTGTTGTCGATACTGTCATTTAAGTCTTATGCAAGTATTAGTTTTAGTAGTTTTGAAGTAACTTGATGAAATTTTATTCACAGTCATTGATGTGCGTATTTCGTTATTCGTATTCCTTCACCCCGCAAGATAACCTATCGTAGATCTCACCGAGGGAGTTTCTTTTTACAACGAATCATGCAATTGTGTGATTGATAACGTCCTAGAATAATACTGATCCAGTTAATGATAATAGTATCAATGGTAATATTAGTAATATTGCGGATAATGGTAATGATAATAATGACAGAAATGATAGTAGTAATAATGAAAATAAAAATGAAAATAATTTTCCGAATGAATTCAGAGAGTACTTGATGATTTGAGAATCAAGCTCAATAAAGGGTCAAAAATGACGGCAGTTAAAGCTATAAGTGTAAAAAAGTGAAGTGAAGGAATTTCTTTTTGCAGAAAAAAGAAACGTTTCGTTTTTCCAACTTCACATGAATTATATACGACTTTGTGTTCACTGATTTTTCAGTTTCATCTTATCTCATAGCAGATAACGCCCAGTTGTCCGATTGCTTCATTGCATTCGCTGTTTTAATGAGTTTTCCATAAAAAGTTTTGAACATTTCAGTTCCTTTTATGAATGTATGAGAAGGATTCCGCCTTTTCATCAAATGCAATTCCTCTCATATAGTTATCCATCATATAAAAGTGTAGAATAGGTGAGAAGACTGGAAATCAGATGAGCTGGTTCGATTGAATGATTGAAATCTAGTGGTTAGTTCGTTGACTGGTGGTACCAGCATATGAGTTCTGTTGAAATGGTTCAAATCACCGTCATTATTTTGAAATCGTATTTCTTTGCGATCGCAATCAGCATGAATTCTTATTGTACATTATTTTGGAAAAGATAGTTACAATTATTCTGGAAAAAAAGATAATTGAGTGTGAGTTAATGTAGAATAGTCATGAAGAGTCGAGCATTCGAAAGCGTTTCATTGATCACATCAATATCAAATCTTTTCATTTCAGTATAATTTCAGTACCAAATCATATCAATATCAAATCGCATAAGTATCATTTCAATATTAAATCATATCATAATGAAATTGAGTCATTCATTTTATCGGTTCTGTTAAAATTTGTTGGGTGCATCTGATAAATTTGTTTATTCCTAATGGAATCGGAAGAATTCCGTCTGAATGAAACGAAATCGTAAATCAGACGATAAAATTTTTCAGATGAAAAATGAATTGACGTAATATGTATGTATCAAATTTTGACCTTTGCTTGAACAATTGCTTTTATTTGAGATCAGTAGATGGGAAGAGTTCTATGTTCACGTAGACATATGTAGGAGAATAAATGTTGTCAATTATAATTTGTGGTTTTGATTTTCGTCATTTCATTTTTCGGAAACGAACCGAAAATGTCCTTCTTTCTTGTAGCGAATTCTCCTAGAGCCATCCTCTAGGAATTCAGTCTATGATTCTGTCATGTACCATTTTGTACTGATGAAAGTGCATTTTTCAGTGAAATGTAATATGTGGTGAAAGTTGATATTACATGATGCGATATGATAATCCTCTTCAAAGTTCTGTTATCGGTTTAGAGTGATTTCGTCAATTGGCTTGGTTGAAACCAACAATTTTCAGTGAGATATTTCCCTTCTGACAGGTTTTGTACGAAGAGTAACGCTTATGAAACTTGGGTGCATTGTGAAGTACCGAAAAAATCGCTTGTAATCTTTGTTGAGGTTATCATTTTCTATCGTGAGAACTCGTTAGGTTTGCTGATTGACGGCAACGCCGTTTTGTAGTGTCTTGAAATGAATTTGTGAAGATATGGCATTAAAACATTGGTCATTTTTGAGAAAAAAGCCAAAATATTTGTCAAGATCCAAGATTTTGCAATAAACTGTCTTCAAACGAATGAATATAGTTACGTCTAAGTTTCGGTTTTGGTTATAAGCAGTGATGTTTCGTGGCACAGATTGTTGCTAAGGTATAGGTGATCTCTTCCGGATTCTATCTTCTCTTGAATTGCGACGATTTTTAAATTGTCTAGTCGTTTTAGCACAATCAAGTCAGTGTATATATACATTCATACATCTACTTATCATTGTGGTTGCATGCAAAATTCAATCGGTTCACTAAAATTGCTGATAACACAGAATCACAAAACATCGTTCAAATTTTCATTCACATGTTCTATCGAGTTTTTTGACTTCAATGAAATTTTTTTGAGTCGGTATTGATTTTTTGACTGGACTGAGAAAAATTGTAAATTTTCAGACGAATCCAATTCTCAGTCTTCAGTCAAATCAGAAATTTTTATCGTTTAACAAAACCACACTGATAACACAAAATATGCTTCTTATCAGTCACATGCTCTAGCTGATTGGTTACTTTGAGAGAAAAGCCAAAATATTTGTTTCACGTGCGATTTTTGATACTTTCTATAGACTTAGTGAAGTCGACGTGTTCTGTGATCATTTGCGATACATACTGATGTGATAACGTAGTAACGATACTCAATGCTATTTGATATGTTCGCTTAGAATTGTTTTCGCTTAGAATTCAATTACTTTGGCCGAATAATTCGAATATTGTGACAGAAGTGAGAGCGGAAGTAATCTTTGTTGATTACTTCCTAGTTTTGTTTACTATTCCGCGTTGCTACTGACGAGAAACGTTTAATTGTGCGCAACGATTCAACTGAAAGAATAGTCGCATCTTATAATCCGAACTATGAGATGAGATTATTTCTTCATGAATTGGGTAATTCGTACTTGGACTTTAGTGTTTGAGTAATTCAACTATACTTTTTTGGTGGTTTCATTGGAGAGGAAGTTCAATTCAACAGTTCAAGACGTATGCTTGCTCATTGAAAGTAGGAAATGGTTTCAGAAGAAGTTATTCAGGCACAGAAATATTTCGAGAACGCGTTTATTTGCGATCGTTTTGTTATTTGCGGTTCTAAATTTAGGTATCGTATGAATGTATGATTCCATTTATAGGAATAATCATAGTTCCATTTGAAGCGTGATCATTTGTTGTGAATAGTCACTGATTGAGCGGGTGTGTGTGTGTTTATCGCAAACGAAGTATTTGAACAGCTTCAAGCTTTCATCGGTAATTTCATACTCGAGAACGTGCGTTATTTCCTTGCTTTGTTGTGATCTGATTGCTTCGAATTTCTGCGGTGTCCAACTGGAAATTTGGTTGCTTCGAAGTGGAACAATGCGAAAACAATTCAGGTTTGTGTTAATTGCTCTGACTTTTTCCTTAAAATTTGTTCGCTTTCAGAATGAGCAAATTTTTGTTGACTTCATGAAATGAGTGGAAATGCGATGTTTGATATTGAGATGTGATGTTTCTCAACCGGGAAGAACATCTGTCATTTTTGAGATTTTCCAAAAAAATTGGTATCGTTTCTTTAGTTTGTGAGCGATTTAGCGTATTAGTTTGTTCTAGTTTTCAACACAAACAACCGGAATTCTCATGCATCACACACAAATAATTAGTTAGTCTTCAGATGACAATTTGATTAGTTAAATTCGTTGTTTCATGTGCGACTTTATAAAAAGAGCGAATGACGTTTGTCTGAAACGATGACTATCGATCTCATGATCATTATCCATGAGCAAAAAATGATCAAATTATTGTTTCTCAACCAGGACGTGGTGATTTTAAAAGTAGAAATGCATTGTTTTGATCTTCAACGTTTATCAGTTTTTCGATTGTTAACGTTAGTCTGTTTTGAGTTTTTAATTCTGACCGAGATTATTTTTCAATTTGTCAGATCAGTTGCTTTGCTTGCACTCGATTTGTACTTGGAAAGGATTTTTTTGATTTCATTGTGAAAGTAGTGTTCTTCATAGGGTGAATTGAAGTGCTTAATGAAGATAGACCCATATTTCGACGATTCTTTGCAATAGCACTGGTTAATATTAAAAAACGTAAAGGATTACTAGCATACAAGCACAAAGGAATAAAGTCATCTAAGCAGTACATAGGGAAGTTCCATTTCTATCATCATCGTCATTTCATCATGCGAATCAGTAAGGCAGTATAAGGTGATCATGCAGGCACAAATGGATAAAGATGATCATTCTACTAATAATACATACAAATATTCCTTTTCATCATGCTAATCTTACATCCATTTACATCCATCATATCTTATACGTGAATAGTTAATGTAGAAAGCAAAAGGTTAATTCATAGATCACTTTTGTCCCCTTGACAACTGTATCGTATCTTTCGCGATCCGTCGCGACACCATATTTGTGCTTGAAAACCAACTCGATCTGATGACAGGTTGACATGAGCAAAGGTTAGGCAATAGTTATTTTAGTGATTTATTAAATGCTTTTTGCAAGCAGTGATTCTTGATTAGTGATTAATAACTTTGAAGTTCTTACCTCTCAATATCCATCGTGATCTTATTCGTTCAATAATTTGTTTCAATAAGATGCAAGTTGTTCATATCACTTGTTTTAGCGTTAGTTTATCACTTTTTGAGCAGCATTCTTTAGTATTTGTAATGCAAAAGGAATCTCTTCGGTAATGAATGAAGAAAGCATTTGAGTGTTCATTCTCGATGGGATTTATGATCGTTCAAATCTTTGGATAGGTTCAAAGAAGAGTGATTATCAGTAGTGAGTGATTGGCTTGCTCTGAGAGGATACAATGTAATAGTTGGTAATTACAGAACTGTTGATTTATTAAAAATCGCGCAAAACTGTCATTTACTCATCGAGAAATGACTTCGTAATAGGTGGAGCATGGAATATCTTCGAATTGCAATCGGCTAGATTTTGAAAACATCTACATATGGTAGTTGTGCTTATGAGGAAGTGCTCTTGTAACCTCATTTTCCAGCATTCAATGACTATAGCTTCAATAATCAGTGATGACTGAGTCTTTCAATAATTTATTGATAGGAATTACTGAATTAAAAAACGAACATTGTTGTTTTGCACTACAGAAACGTTTGAGGCTTGAGGAAGTGCAAAATTCTCGCGATGACATTAATCGCGCGTATTGTTAGAGATTGAACTGAATCATTTGAGATATTGCGTATTTGTGCAGAGGTATTGTGTATTGTAACAAATGTGTATGTCATGAGAACATTGAAGAAACTGATAGTGATATGATAATAGTAATAATAATGATACTAACATTGATGCAAAGAGTGATATATTTTGATTCATGATAATGATGATACTGATACTAACAATGATATTGATCAATTGTTAAAAACTGACTGATGAAACAATCGTTTTGATTCATTCTCATCCTCAGTTGGTCTCAGATAATTGGATGTAGTTTATAGGATACGCGTTGAATGAATTATGAATGAGAATATTTTGAAGCAACGTTGAATTTGTCTGGAAGTGGAATTTTTCCGTTTATTTTCAGTTCTTCATCGTATGATTTTACCGATCCATGTTCGGATACGGCTGATTGTGCGCTCGTTATCGAAAATGTCAAGTTGTATGTCAGCCGAGCGGTAAGCAGTCGACTTATCACTGATATTTTTTCCATAGAATTGCCTAATGAATAGAGATTGGATTCCTAAAATTTCAAATTCATTTTTATCGTTTCATTGTATGAATACAATATGAACACTATTCACGCTGAATTCATATTTTCATCAGTTACGATTTTCACCATGAATTCAGTTGTTTTCTGTGAAACCGAATCACGGTAAATACCATAGAAATGAACGATTCTGGAGAGTGGATTTTACCATTGTCTTGCAGAAAATTCGTTCTTGAAATGAGTTGATAGAATTTTTGATGACTAAACAAAATTTCAGTTGCGTTTATTTATTCTATTTATGAATGTACACTTAATTTGTTTCATTTAATAGTTTCATTTTTGATTTCAGTATTTGGCATTGTATTCACCAGTGTTCTATAGGATGTTCTTTAACCCTAAATATCAGTATGGTTACAAAAAAGAACTAAAACTGGATGATGTCTTATTGGATGAGTTCGTTGAGCTTCTCGAAGTGATCTATCCATCACATAAACCTGTCAATGGTCAGTATCGTTTCAGTTTCAATTTCGGATCCGTTCTTCTGCGAGTATTCATTATTTGGAATAGTATTGTTATTGTATTAACATTTTGTTGATTTGGCTATTTTTATCGCCGATATTATTAGCGATATCGTCATGACCATGTGTAAATTTACACAGTTAGCATAACAGCTTAGGCATGAATAATTCATGCAATATTATTTTGTAATATTAAGTCATTCGTGGCATTTCGCAACAACGATAAGTTCCACTAGGTATCAATGAATTTTGAATGATAGTGCATCTTATTGATCACGAATTATGATCGTGATACATTGATCAATCAGCGCCGGCTTGTGGTCATCTCAAGTTTCGGTCTGAATCCACCTACGGTCCGCAGTCCCGATTAGGCAAGGCGTTCATCCATGGGGTGAAGATATCGCAGGCAGCAAAAGTCCGTCGAAGAAAAGCTCGCCTTTGTGAGGAAAGAAGCAACCTGTTGGCCTCATTTAGTAGAGGACACCAGAGTGTCAATAACTGAAAATTCGGATGGGCTTAACTTAAACTTAGACTTGGTCATAGGCTAGCAGTTAGGCATAAGCCTCTACCATAAATCTCAGTTTCATGTTGAAACTCAGCCTTAAGTTTCTTATTGCAACCGTGTATCAGTATTCGATACGTTACCAATGGAACTATTAGCATTCCTAGAGTGTTGCGTGCAATGAAAGGAAATCAGCCAGTTTTATGGCGTAACATCGCGTGATTCTATCGATTGAGGATATTGAGGATATTGTGAGGATGAATGAATACAAATGGAGAGAACATCAGATAAATCACAAAATTTTGAGTGTTTTCAGAGGAGAATATCGAAGTGCTGTTGAAATTAGGTGATCGATTCGAAATCGATTTTGTCATTGATGAATGCGAACAATTTCTTATTGACACTGATCAAGTGGCAGTCGTCACTAAACTTTATTGGGCTGATCAATATCGACTGGTTAAATTGCAGGTTCGTTGAGTCGTTCATCTTTCGTGCGTTTTGTGAGCATTTCAATGAAGTGGTGATAGTTACAATGTGAATATTACTGAAAGTAATAATGCTAACAGTAGTGACAATACTTGTAACCGTAACGATAATGATAGCAAAAATAACGACTAAAATTTTCGTATGCTTGTCTTCGCATCAACAGTACATTTGCGCATTCGTGAATGTCAGAAATTAGGTATCTCTTCAGTTGTGGACTGAAGATAGACCTAATTTTGAGTATTTTAGTATTGTTACAATATGAATTTGTTGGTGAAATATCTTTGACAGACATTTTTTAATTAACTGGTTATTACGTCCTTTTGTTGTTATTTTGTTTTATGTAGACGTAGTGACTGACTTCATAGTTACTTATTACACAGTTATAACTTCACTTACTTCATGCAGAACATTTTTTACTTCACATAGTTTATTGCGATACTAAAAAAGTTGAGAACATTCGACGTTGGAAGTTAAGAACATTGTTTCTTGACGAACAACTAGATTCTTTGACTATCGAGTAGTTTGTAATTGAATTATTATGATGTAACTGAGTTTTGATGAGGATTTAGAAATGAACAGATAATTCACAATTATAATTTCATTGATGTATTTCAACAAATAACTAAATATCTGAAAGAGAGAAGAATACCTTCACAATGAAAGGAATCGACTACCAATTCGGCTGCATAAAAACAACTGAAAAATCATCATCCCCTTCGCCTGCTAGTCCATTTATGTGAGAAGCTGTTCACTAATTGTAAGATCATAATCACAATTAGATTATCTAGAGATTTGAACTTTGATGTGGTCGTTTGATAGACTGGCCAGTGCAGATAATGTAGGTGTAGTCCTTCAAATAGATCGGATTGATTTTGGTTGTTGTGTTCAGGATGCTTGTTTGAGGCAGTTGAAGACAATTGGCGAGATTAAACGAATGCGGCATACAGAGGAATTCCGCGAGATGAGCGATGCGTCGAAGAGTGCTATTTTTGAGAGACTTTTGAAATTGCTGTAAATTTACACGTGCAAAAAATTACTTTATCATGTTGCTTGTATCATTTTTATCGCGCTGACTTTTATCACTTTTGTCATTTCAATTGAAATGCTTTCACTTCCTTTTTAGTGACGTTTTTGTGACGTTACCTTTTGCAGATTGTTGCTTCGTTCCGCGATATCTCTTCATCAACTATTTGTGTATCTAAATTTATCTGTAAATTTTTTTCATTTTCTATGTTAATGTACAACATTGTAAAGGCGTTTTTCTCGCAAGATTCATTTAACTCATTAGCGCCATGTCCTCACTGGAGTATAGGTAACGAATATGTTGTACTGTGTTGCAGATTTTTTTGTCATTACACCAATTACACTCTAATTTTGGGTCGTTATCTAACGATAAGTAATTTATTTTGTTCGTTTCTATCAATTTTCATAGACTGAATGAATTTCTCATGAGAGTAACTGAATTGAAGTGGAACTAAGGTCATAAGGGCATCTCAAAATGTAAATTCAATATCTGTCCTCATTAGAGAGTGGTCGACATTTATAAGTTAATAAATAATATAAATTTTTTGCAGCATATTGAAGAATCATATTGAAATGTTAATAATAGTCAGTCATTTTGATATAAAGTTTATGCGTTGAGCATATTTGTGGCAGGAAGTCTCGATCGGAATTGTGCACTGATGAATTTTGACGTTAACAATTTGTTCACATAGCGATTCCTTGGTCTCTGCGAACTGTTATATTTACTGAAGTGATCGAGAATGATGTTAGCTTTCGATGATGATTGTTAGCATTTGCCAGTCAAACGAATAGTGAATGAAACCATTTCGATGCGCATATTCCATTGATTTTTCTCTCACTATCAGGCTGACTAAGAATTTCTGTTCGTATTCATGATATAATTTATCAGGCTTTTATATCGCCTGTAAATTACTGAAAGTGCTGAAATTTATGAGCTATCCGCACAAGTGAATTAATTGTAAATGTAAATTAATTGAAGCGAATCAGCTCTGTTTTAACAATGGCTTCTTAATTTTCCTTTACGTATATGTATGTGTGTATATATTTAAGGCTATATCTGTTCATTTACAGTGTGTGCTTATATAGCAAATGTTTTGTGCCGAAGTTTTCATATACATTTCCTGTCATACGTTTTTTTGTCGTGTACTTTAGTGTGAATAAAGTTATGAGAAAGAGGAAAAAATTACAGGAGATTTCGACGGGAATCGATTGTCGTCACAAACTGGAATGGTTTTTGAGTGAAAAGCTGTTTGTGGATTTGCTAATTGTAGACCGAAATTGCTGTTTTCCAACGCAGAGAGAAAATCGTTAACATCGAACTAGCAAAGACGGAATTCTAGAAGATCGATCACCAATCAGTTATTTGTGTGATCGTTACTGTTATTCGATTCAATCATCATTGACGGAATTGTGATAGCGAAGCGTTGGAGAATGTCAGATGAGGAGTTGTATATTGATGAGGCGGTCGGTGGAGATGGCACATTTATGGCCGACCATTCGCATCGTAGAAACATCGAATCAGCTAATATCACCAACAGTGGCGTTATTCTACAGGTTTGTTGCATTCATTTTGCAGTTTTTACAGCAGCAAATTTGGCTGTTTTGGATTCATTCTATTCATTTCAATCAGTGTAAGCACTTCAGTTAAATAATTTCCTCAAAATAGCTCACGTTTTTCTGATCCTTCATTTACTATTATTCTTTTAATTAGCATGGTTATTATTGTTTCCAGTGTCATATGTTTCCCTTTGATTATTATTATTATTATTATTGTGATTGTAATTTTCATTGTTTCAGTTTTATTTAAATATTAGTGTTGTTATCGTTGACGTTATTGCTACTATTATTAGTAGGATAATTATGATCCTTAATACTTCGGCGGTAATTTAGAATGGTATTGAACGCCCGCTACGTGTCAACGACAGTTCAAACGAAGCATCTTCATCTAGCGCAAACAACATCTCGTTATCGAATGTACGATCAGTTTATTTTTGATTGGTTCTAATCAGATATATGTATTATTGTCGCTATTGATTTGTGCTTGTATTCGAGGTTTGTAGTGATAGGAATCTGGGCTGAACCTTTTTCGAAAGCAGAAGTGATCTTTATGCATTGCCGAGAAACATCGTCCGAAAATTTTGTGTCGTTATGGTTTGCCGTAAATTCAGGCCTCAACGAGTGCAGGTGGCTTGCCGGGTTCATCGAGTCACAGCGGTGTAACGTCACTGAATGCACCCAAACGACTCTTCTCGCCCTCGAACTCAACAGCTCCTTGCAATGGTAATCTTATGACACGTTCGTCGATCGATTCGGCTGGTTGTGGCTCGGAATTTGCACGGTCACCAGATGATGCCGTTTATGCGCCACATAGATTCGGTTAGCCTTTTCGTTTTGCTGATATTATTGTTGTTGTTGTTGGTGTGATTGTTATTATTATTATTGTTGTTATTCCTTCTGTTACTATGAGTACGGATGTGATTGCTATTGGAGTGAATTTTGATATTTAGATTCGAAAACGGAAGGTTCAATAAAATTGAATATATCAAATTTGGGTGGTTTAAGACAAAAAGTCACAACATCTTTCCATACAATCGCCAATTTACCTTGGTCAGTTTTTTTTTTGAATAACTTTTCTCTTATCGTGTTATTTTTTGCGGATAATATCGTATTCTCATCATTTTTTTTTTCAATTTTGCGGAGATTAATTGGATGGAAAACTTTTCGGAAATGATTATTTCAGTGGATCTTAATAAAATAAGCGAGCAATTTTTCACAAGTGTTTCTTTTCCTTTTGCAGGCGTTTGGCGGCCAAAACGGAATGTACAAAACGAACGAGCAACGTAAAATTCTTTAGTGTATATATAGATTGTAATCCAGAAAGTGAGTCGACCTTGTGGAGTTGTGATGCGATCGTTGAATTCAGACTCATCTCTCAGAAACCGGACACTCCGAATTTCAGTCGTCAGGTATGAATGAACAACTCATCACAAATAATATTTTTCTTAAACATTCGTTTTTTCTATGTCGCATTCTTTAGGTAAATTCTTTAAGGTAATCTAATTTCAAGTTCACTTTTGCGTTGTAATCATTAGTTGGAATTGAACGTATGGCATACAATCAATGTGGTCACAGTAATAAGATTAAGGATAACGCATAGAGTAATGAGGATATTTTTAGTAATAATAAAAATAAAAATAATAATAATTGTAATAATAGTAATAATGGTAATAATGGTAATAATAGTAATAATAGTAATGTGATGATAGTAATGTGATAATAGTAATGATAGTGATGTGATGATAGTAATGATAGTGATGATAGTAATGATAATGAGGGTGGTAAGAATAAAATGTTAACTTGTTTGTTTGTTTCAGTTTACGAACAAATTCAATTACAATTCGAACAATTGGGGATTTCCATCGTTTATGGAGTGGAGTGAGATTCTGAATGCAGATAAAGGATTCATAAAACAAGATCGAGTGGTTGTTGAAGCACACATCACTGTACAAAAGGTTGTAGGAGTGAGGTATGAGCATGCGTAATTCACGTTAATTTTAGTTAGTTTTCCGCATAATTCAATGGTATTGTCATAGTATGCAAGTTATGTTAACTTTCGAAATATTCGAATAGAATCCTTTTGTATAAAGTGCAAGTTGTTGGATTGCCACAAATGGTAATGGGGTAGCACTCTTCTTCAGAGTTTATCATTTTTATTGGCCATATTCAAAGTGATTTTTTAGTTTTGGAATTTTTGAAAAATTCAACCGAATATTTGACAATTTAAAGTTTTGAATGAGGATATATATATGGTTATAGAAAAAATCCAACTTTCGATTTTACGGTCTCTCAACCGCATACATCTGATGGTGTTCTGGTGATCGACGGTGTCCGCCTTCACGTCAGTAAAGCGGTAATTTTCGGTTTTCTTTGATGAATTGATTTGAAAATATTTCTGTTCTCATGTTTGTTGCTTCTAATCATTGTTGTTGCTTAGTGGACTGGTTTGAAAATGTTTTGTGAAAGATACTATTTGATGACTAGAAACTTGAGGATTGTTATGTAATCGTATTATTATTATTATTACGAATTATTGTTAGTTTTAGTTTTTAGTGGTGAGGAAAATGATAAATATGATAAAGATATTGATGGGAATGTTAATGAAATTTCAGTATTTGGCACTGTATTCACCGGTATTTCACGCGATGTTCTTTTCAAGATTTAGCGAACGAGAAAAGAAAGAAATAGCCATCGAAGATGTTATTTTAGAGGAATTTGTGGAGTTGCTGAATGTTGTTTATCCATCACATAAGCCTATTTCGGGTTTGTATTTCTTATTATCGTTGTTGTTATTATTGTTATTGATATTGTTATTATTGTTGTTATTGTTGGTTTTTGATCGTTTCCAGTTGTCCATTGAAATGAGTGATCAATTGATTCTGAACGGTGCTTCACCTTTACCTTGCGATTACTTTACGAGCTGTCTTGGCTCTCTATATGGGCGCAGGTCAACCGATTTCCATGTTATTCTGTATTGTGCAGATGCTTTACGACTGAGAAACGATGACGGCTCTATCGAATTTAGTATGAAAGTTGTCAAAAATCGTATTCTACCCTAATCAAATCAGAAAAAAACGTTATGTTTTGCAGTGTATCGTGTAAACTTTTTGTTTTTGTTTTTTTTGTTTTTTCACTCTGAAGCGATCGAAAAACGAACGGTACTTTCAGCCGAAAACGTGGAGTTTCTATTGGAATTAGGTGATAAATTTGAGATTCAATTCGTTATCGATGAATGCGAACGTTTTTTAATGCGATCGGATGATATCGCTGTCATAACGAAACTCGTTTGGGCCGATCAGTATTGTCTAGCGAAACTTCAGGTGCGGTGGTTTGCTTGAATTCGGGAGATTCTTTCGGTCATATTCCATTACTTTTTTCAATTGCATTCCGTTGATGGCGAGAGTGATTTTGGTGATTTAAAAAAGTTTTATAAATGATTAATTATTTGTGAAGAAATTTTCCGCGAAACTTTTCATTCGCATTAAGCGAAACGTTTCGGAAATGTTCTGATTCTTTTTTGTACGTGTATATGTGATTTATTAATTGTTGATGAAGATATAGTGTTGAATTTGATTTCGAGAATGTAATTTTGTGAATGAAATGAAAGAGTGTTGTTTTTTGAAGGATGTCTGTGTGCGTACATTCAAAACAACCGCTGACATCAAGTCTTTAAAGCAAACCGAAGAGTACAAGAATCTTAGTGATACGACTAAAGCGGCGCTCTTGGAGAAGATCTTCAAACTTCTTTAGTAATGCATTCATTTTGGTTTTGTCTTCGTTATTGTTTTGTTTTCTCTCATTCTTTCTTTCCGAGGCATATTCACCCATCTTGCTGCTGGTTCATTTGGTATTAACGTTTGTTATTATTGTTATTAATGTTGTTGTTGAATGGAGTTATTGGTGAAAGTCAAACGAAAGTTACTCTTGCAAAAATGTGAGTGAGAGCCTTTCGAAAGCTAGCTGAAATCGTGGAACATTGGTGAAAATGGAAGTTGGCGATTGATTTCGATTCGGAATTGGTTGAAGTTTGATTGGTGTGTGCTGAATAGAACGCAGCATCGATCACTCAGGCATAGATTCATGATGGTGGGAACTTAAAAGACTAGTCATGTAAGCAGTGTGGTATTTTTGAGTGGTCGTTGACATTTTCATGGCAGAATCGCGAGTGTTTGATTGGTTGATTTGCGTAGCAGTTGGTCTGTTCATGGAGTCGATATGGAACTGTATTTCTTCTTTTTTTGGACGTTTGGACGTTGAGAATTATTTTTGAGTGCGTTAGTTTTAGTGTGCAAAAAAGACGAATTGTTTGTGTTTTGGTGCCGTAATTTGCGGTCTTCAGAAAGCGATATCCGTTGAATTTTGTTTGCCAAAATCAACTGAATTCATCGTTCTTTGCTGTAATCGGATTTCAGTCTCAGTATATCCGTTGGTCTGTTTTTAAACGATTTTTTAATATTCTGTAAAATTATTGACAATCAATTCTAATCAAATGGCTTCTTTTTTAGATGTAAACATTGAATATTTGAGTGGTCGATTATGAGTTTATGTATGTATGTATGTAATTGTATTTGTATTCGTGTTCTCCGCTACGAGCGCTTTCGTGTGCAACGTTTATAATCTTGAACAAAAAATAGTCAAAGCAGTCACAAATGAAATGAAATATGCTGTGTATGCTTTATCTTTATTTGACAGCCTCGTTTGTGTACACCTAATTGAAACTGACTGTAAGTGGAATCGGGAAGCTGGAATCGTTTCAATCGATTTGAATAATCGGATGAAACGTTTGTGATTATCCCGAACAAATAATGTGAAAAACGACGATCAGATGATAAATTTTGATGAGGTCATCTAATTGTCGTCCTTGAACGTCACGTCTAGAGACGTTTGAGAATTCGATGCGATGTTAACTTGAGGGAAAAAGGGCGAAAGCTTCAGCCTGAAGCTAATTATACTAAGTGATAGGTGGTCTATTGAATGCAATCGAGGCTGGGCAAATAAGTATTGAATGAATAGGTTTATTATGAATTGATGTAAAATTTATTCATTTATACGTCAGTGACATATACGTCAATGATTAATTATGCAAAGCTTGTGTTCGGTTGTCGTGTTCATTGTTGTGTTGTGTTGTGTTATGCTATATGTATTGTGTTTGTGTGCACTCACTTTCCCCGTCAATCTATGATCAGCAAAAATAACTGTGAAATAAATTTCGTATTTGAATTTGAATTGTGGCAAATAAACATATGACATTGAATTGAATTGCGTTATGACGGTTGGTTTCGATATGATTTCGCGCATCAGTCACAAATCCTATTTGATGATTATTCCGTTAAAGTTTCATTGGATCGTTTTGATCTATCTGAAAGGCGTATCGTTTCGTTTATCGTATTTTTATCGGATATGGAGTTTGTGGTGTTGGCGAGAGTCAAACGTGTGCTTAGTGGCACATGCTTGGGAGTGGAAATTTGATATTTGATATTATCCAACGGATCTTTCGAGCCTCCTTCCGAAAGGTGGAGTTCAATCATTAGCTGAAAATCCAACGATAAGATAGTGATTGTAGGTTTCGTGAATGAATTTGATTCGCGGATATCATTGGATATCGCGTTCCATCTTAAGAGGATATGAAAGATCTTAATTTGTCGTGTAGAGTTCTATTGAAGTGTACAAGACAGTACGGTAAGGTATTGTGTACAATAACTTGTATTCTAGTGTCCAATAGTGACGAGTATTTCTAAGGCAAATCGATCAGTGGTGGTGATGGGTGTCACAGAAATTTATTAGCTGTATTGTTGCATCACGCTTGAGAGTTTTGAGAAGATATTGAAAGTTGAATATAATAAAATGAGGGGATATTTAATAGAATTGAGAATTGTTGAGTATTATTCAACTAGTGTGAAAGGGATTGAAACGATTTGAAAGAGTCAATATTGGAAATGTTGATTGTGTACAATAATGAATCGCTTGTGCTAGTCGCTCAAATTGTTCATGCAGCATTTCATTTGTTTACCACATTTTTCGGCAAAAATTTTCGTGATTCCATCCATTTTCAGTTAGTAACTGACAGACAGATTTTCGGTGCTCATGAACGGCTGCTGCTTATAGATACTGTTCCTGAGCATAATTGTGATTCGTAATCAGTGTTAGAGACAACAATGTCGACTGGAGGGAAGCAGTCGTCAAGTATGGTTAACGGAAGAGCCACAAGGTTGGTGGTGAAATACGCGAGTGATTCGGACGACGACGGTGGTATCAAACTGAAATCGCGCAGCTATTTGAATATTCTTCAACAAACAACAAATCACAACACAGTCACCACCAATCATCAGAACAATCAGTGCAGCCCAACGAATTCAGCCTCAGCTAAACGCCACTCAAAACGTCAACGGTATTCTCATCAAACGGCCAATAACATCGCTACAACCTCTAAAGGAGCAGTCGATGAAATGAACGAATTCAATGCCTCGAATGGAGTCAGCGGTACAGTTGATGTTGTGAAGTGTGAAAAGGTCAGCTCTATATTGCGTTTTAACTGATCTTATTCAATTCTGTGATATATTGTTTAATACTTAAACATATCAATATTATTGTAAGTATTATTCCCTAATGTTAGTAATGTTATCGTTATTACTATAAGTAAAATTGGTGGTCAAAATATCGCCCGTTTTCTGTGGTGCAATTAAATGAGTTACTAAATTTCTCTGGTTATTTAGTGATAATCTTTTGTGTGGTAACAGATCATCGAATTGAAGGATAAATTAGGCGGGGATGATCACGCAGAGACATCCGCATCGATTCGTACTGAAGATTACCGCGAGCCACATATGAAAGATATAGAAGATAGTAGTAGTGATGAGCGATTGTTGAGAGGAAAAAGTTCGAAAAGGAAACGACCGCACAGGCGAAATTCAGATATTTTATCGGAGGCACAACGTTAGTTCTATTTATTATTTTCATTCAGTTTTGTTCTCTCCAGATTATATTCTGTTATTGAACAGGCCAGTTGATTTTACGTGTATTTACGTATTTGGAAAAATTTCTATGGTATTTTTGAAGAGAATTATTGGTTTTGCCATGTATTTTTGGTTGTTGAGATGATTCGACTAGATGTGGATTGCATTTACAGATGTGATATTAAGTGATGATCTATTGAATGAAATCGCTGTGCAGCATTCTTGTATCACAGCATTGGCACGTTTCGGTAGCATATCGCGCAGAACTCATCGAAGTGTTGCCAGTGAATTCAGAAGGCGCTTTTCGAAACAGTTCATCAATTTGGAATCATTTCTTAGCGATGGAGTTAGTTCGTAGAGTTTTACTTTGTTCTTTTGATTTTATTTTAAAATCAAAAGAAAGAAATTTTTGAATTCGAGCCATTTGTCTGTTGGTGGTGGAGGATTATTGAAGAAGGTTTATAATTCATTCATTCATTCAAATGTGTATTAAGAAATTTATTTTTTAATGTATTCGTTTCGTTGGTCACATTTCTGTGCGATTGTTTTCGTGTTATTTGTTGAATTTTATTAGAATTCGAATGAATTGAATGTTTGTTTAGTTGATGATTGAATGTTTAGATCAATGGCCATAAATGTTGTTGCGTTTTTGATTGGGGAAAAGAGAAAAGAGCCAATGAAGTGGTCGAGAGAATTTGCTCGTTAATGGAGTTTTTGATGAGTTCTGAGATCAATATTTTGGGATTTTGTAAGTTTTATTGTTTTTTGATTGATTGAATTTGTTTTTTCATTTGCGCTCAATTGAATGATTGTATTTGATTTGCGTTGTCAGATTTCGTTTCTGGCCAATAAGATGAGAAAATAATTTTTGCATCTCTTTAAATTTCAGCGAACTTCCCGGAGACACTTCAGAGCAGTTGTTCATCGAGTGTTGTTGGGCATCGGACGAGAAGAATGTTTCAGAAAACTTTACGAAACTTTTTTGAGAGAAGACCGTCGATGTGTCATTTGGAAAATGTCTCGTTGAAACTGTTCGGAAACGATCAATTCGTTCGAATGGCGAATCAGTTCAGCGCACAGCTCACCTCAATTCATATACATATTGCGGATCGATCGCAATTGGTTAGCAAATTGCGTTTTTTTTCATTTGGCCGCTTGAGATAATTTATCCTTATCGTAGAAATATGCGAAGAACTTCATTGCATTGAATTTTTTATTTTGTAAATTTCAGAGGGAATTCAAAAGTTTAAGTCATTTGGAGAATTTGATTGATGTTTCATTACAAATCAACTCGTCGTGTCCAATCGTGAACTGCTCACATGGATTGCACATTACGCATGTGTACAACAGTGATGATGATAGTAGTAATGATGTGGCTCAATTGAGCAATGGAATTGAACATGATAATAAGAGCTTATGGCCAAAAACACTGCGTTTTGTATCATTTCCGAAACTGCGACGTTTCCAAATTATTTTGTCGTCAAATTGGTACATTCACAATTCAGTTTTTAGTCATTTGTTTTGTTTGTTGTTTTTTGAATCTGATATTGGTTCTATTAGACTGCTTCGGTTCGGTGTGCTTATTCAGAATAGAATCGTTTAGGTGATTAGTTGCTAAAATTGTTTTATTAATTATTTATTACTGAGCGATTTACACAAACCTAATGAACAGTGATTGTCGGAGATGAAACATTTCGGCCTTTTTTTAGTTAGAATCGCCCATCTTCGGTAGTCGTATGGATATATTTGTGAGAAAGTTTGTGAATTTGTGGTGATTACAGTTGTTTTGATGAGAGTATGCGGCGGTGTGTGTATCTGAGTAAAGAGTTCTCAAGGAATGATGTTATTGGCTCTAGGTGACACTGATAACAATGCGAAATGTTCATTGATTTCGTTGATGCCATCGCTGTTGTCGTTGTCAATCGAATGTGCACCATTCAAAGTAAGATGATTGCAATATTGTTATTGTTTCTAACTTTTATTTACCGATTAAAATGCAACTTTCGAACTTGGATTTTTTTAGAATGCAAGAGTGGCTGTTTAGCAGGATTTTTAATGGATGAACGGAAATGAATGCGAATAAAATACTGCAGTGAATTACTGTAAAACTTTAAATTGTGACAATGATAGCGGAGTATATGAGAAATTTTATGTGTAGATGCGAGATTAGAATTGAAATGGAACTGAGATTGGTTTTGAAGAAAGTGACTTTAAGTTTGTATCATTTATTGTTTGTCGTTTTGCAGTTATTGCGACGAATTTGTGAATGTCACTCGAAGTTGAAGCAGTTGATAATTGGTTCGTTGAGAGATAACGAGGAAAATTGTGAGGAGTCGTTTGGTTCAGTTGAGTACAGCGACGTGATTAGAACGATGCCAACTGTTGATGACATTTTGGGAATGTTTTTTAGTGTTCGACATTGGAAAAAATTTGACAAAAACAAAGTTAAACTCGAAGATTTGAAGGTATTTTTGAAAAATCATTCATTTGTTTCGTAGTTAGTTGATTTTTGTTTAGTGTTTTTGTGTTGAATATTGCTTGATTAGTGTTATTTGAATGAAAAGTTCGATTGTAATATGTAAATGTGTAGCAATTTTCATTTGTTCATGCGATAGTCGTCGGTTATGTAATGCTTCAAAAAGTGTGCGTTTCGGTCTAATGGTAACGTGCAAATGCATGCTGTGCCTGCTGATGTTTTTGATTATTGCTTATTTTTGTTGTTTTTAGTTGATGATGGACGCGATTCGAACACAGAATCGTGTTTTCGCTATTGCGGATTTCGCACAACTTTTGATGACGGTAAGTTGTTTGCGATAAAATTGTTTTTGAATAATTTGATTTATGTGAACTTAAAGATTTATGTTACATATCGAAATTATCGAAATTTGAATAATTTATGTTACATATCGAAATTTGAATAATTTATGTTACATACCGAAATTACATGCTCGCCACTTCACTCTTTCCATTCTGTTTGCACAGTTCGTCGTTTGACTTCCCAAATCGCTCACGATCAGGCGATAAATTCAGTTTCACTCACTGAATTTTGTTACGAAAAGAAATCGACTTGCATATGAATTTGCTGCTCGATCTGAACTGTATTATACATTTGACATAGATAAAAATTCTGCTGTGAAGGTATCTCAGTGATGGAAAATTGAATTGATTTTTTGTTTACAAATTCAGATCTTTGAAGTATGTCCACGTTTGAAGAATCTCGAAATTGCACTCACCTGTACACCGCTATCTAAACATCACATTGCGATTCCGTACACTTGGCGTCGGAACATTCTGCGCACACGACAAACCGCATTAACACATTTCCGATTGTACTTGAGAGAAATTGAGGATCCAAGCGGACTTCGGGTACGAACGCATTCATTTAGAATTTAATGAGTTCATTTGTGTCGATTGGTTTGTTTGTTTGTTTTCAGTCTTAGAGAATTTGCAGAATACTCAAATGTTGGAGTTGAATTTTGAATAGTTTGATTTGTCAAAACACTAAATTTTGTTTGAAATCGCATCCTTGTTCACTAATGAAAATGGACGGAATTGTTCAATATTTGTGCTTTATTTAGGAGACATTTTGAGATTGAAATTAAATTTGTCAGATTTATAAGTAAAGCTTCAGAAAGAGAAACAAAAAAGAGGTTGTTTTTGACTTAACAACGATGTAACATCGGAAGGTTTGAATTGAAATTGATCAAAATGAATGGAAGATTTTCTATTGACTTTTGGTGTGTAAACAAATTTATTTTATTGATTTCGTTCACAATTTTCCACCCTTTTTTTCAGCACATTATGAATAGTTCATTGAAAATATTGCCCGAAAATGTGGAATCGATAAGTCTAACGGCGAAAACTGATAATGTGGAATGTGTGAAAAAATTTTTGAAAGTAATCGAGAAGCTCGAAGATATTATCCGTTTTCCGTGTTTGGATTCGGTTAACTTGCAGGTATTATACAAATTTAAATACGGTTTTGATTTTTGGAGTATTGTAAATTTGAGTTATAAGTGCAAAAGAGTTTGTTCTAAATAAAATCGAAAAATTTATAGAGATGAAATTTGTACCTTGAAAGAACTTGCACTCAGAAATGTACCGCTCAGAGCGTCTCCTAGATCTTCTGTGTATTTATTTTCGAGTGATTCAGTTGAATTGACGAGACTGAATTTCTGGTCTTGAAATGTGTTTCTGAAATCTGTTCCATTGTGGACTTACTCTTATTGTTTGTTTACATACTATAAACTGGAAATAATTTGAGCAGTTTGAGTCGACTGAGTATGGGAAGTGTGTTTCCTTCAAGTTTGATAACAAAACGGTTGAAAATTGGAAACTTTTCGGTATCCCATTGAAGCTGAGAAGAAAATAGACGAACATTTTTGTGATTATTCTTCATGTCTTCAGCTGATTGGATTGCCGTGTTTTGAGTTGTTGCTGATGAAACTGTGTGCTGGCTCATTGCAAACGATGCCCTACGTAAGCGTTCTGTCAGCGCCGATGTGTCGAGATCGCACTGAATTGATCAATAATCTCATCGTGTTCGCATCGAAAATGATCAATCTGAAATTGTTTCGTATCGATGAACAATGCGCTGATCTCTTATTGGATCGTAAGTTTCTCTGAATGAAACTTGAAACGATGATTTTGAACCTTGCAAAAGAAGATTTCATGAGTCTGGAAATTTTGCGAAAAATTTCTTTTTTTGTTTGAAATTTTGAATTTTTTTATTTCAGCCGAATTGGATCGTTGTTGTGCTTTGCGTAAACTTTGTGAAGAAATTGGATATAAAGGCTTAATTGAAGTGTGGCGAATGCAATCAACCGAAGTGGTGAATGAGTGGAAATTGGTGCAGAGAAATTATTACGATCGAGAGAATGCGTTTATTGGTCGTCGTTTGAAACGTAATTTTGATGAAGTAATATCTGATGATAGCATTCGTTTATTTTGCTGCATTTATCATCAGTTTCATGTTTTTTTACGCACCAAATGTGAATTTTCTTATCCAAGAAAGCAATTGAACAAATTGATGAAACTGAGCCCTCACCAATCATTTTCACTCTTTTCACTCTTTTTCAAGTTTCTCTAAACAGCGACGTCGAAAACTTTAACAAAAAGATTTTGAACCGATGTCGCAAAATCGCCTCTCTGCAAACTGAGCCGCCTTTTGAGTTGATGCTGATTCTCAAAGTCCAATTTGACCCAATACACCGTCGACCGACGACCCATTGCACGGATCTGTTCACGAGTTCTCTTCTCTTATTTCGTATGATTTATTTATGTTGGCTTATCGCACTTGCTGCGATATTCTGCACATGATTTATGAGCTCTCTGCGAAGGATTTAGTTAAGATGTCGCTTGCGGGCATCTGCATTATTCTCTTTCTCTTCCAAACGCCGAGCAGATCTCTCTCCTGGCTCATGGCATCGGGTCGAAACTGAGCCCTCTCCATTTTCAATCTTTTGTCAAAATTTTCTAACCAGGAAATCGAATTTTAAAATATTGCATATTGAGGATTCATTTCAAGTGTTACTATTTCGAAAACTAAATGTAGAATTTTGCCGAAAATTTGCTGGTTTGTAGAGAAACGAATTCTCTTTCCAATAGACTATTTGGCATTTTCCGATGGAATTTATGATTCGACTCAATTTGCTATTTCAGTCGCTCACAAGAGCAAAATATTGTTGCATGTTGCACCCATCACTTGATCGCGTTGCACACTCATTTCCGAAGATCTCTTCATGAAGTGTCTTCTCTGAATTCACTCTCTTCTTTCAATTTAGTTCACGTTGTCTTTTCGGGTTAGCCGCCGCACCACAAATATTTATATTCACCGAGATTATCATGTAATATCCAAAAAAAATCGCACGTCATCAATTATTTTCACCTTAAGTTTCGTTGCGTTTTGAAAAACAACCAAAAGATTTTTTTCGTCCATTTGTGGGTAGCATATTTCAGAGCAAAGATTCAATAGCACATTTGCTGTGTCTCTTCGATCGAATGGCCACGGCTGACCAAGTTGCTGGTGGTGTGACATGGAGGGTGAGTGCTTTTTCGAGTGGTGTCGATTGTTGATAGCTGAGGCACTTGAATGAATGGCATGTACCTGAGAGAACGTACAGTTTTTAGACGAACTGGAAGATCAACTTAAGATTAAGCACTTTATTTACCTGGATTGGCCAGGCTATCAAACGTTCATAACGTTGCTGGCCACAATGCTCGCTTGTTTCCGTTTGCATTGTGTTAGCCTCAATCTACTCCACCCCGCTGGCTAGGCGAGCAGGCCAAGTGAGCACAACCGAGTAAATAATCAGTCGCCGTGAATACTTTGCATAATTAAACGCAGTCAAATACCAATTCAATAAATAATCATAACTCTAATAAAATAAATATTCCGCCGATCGCTCACTGCGATTGACGAAACAACCACTCGATGTTCAAGTAATAATTAATAAATAATAAGTTGATGGTGGTGTGACATGGTTCATACTGATATTATTGAACAGAAGATGAGGTAGTCGACGACATTGGCATTGTAATGAAATGATTAGTTGTTGGTGCTTTAGAAGAGTTTTGCTGGAAGTATGTGAAATTTTTATCCACTAAAAATTATCGGTGGTGATTGTATAAGAAATTCATTGCATTCTTGAAAAAAATTCGGGTAAAATAGTTGAAAAACGACTGTTTTGTGTGAAAAATGCATTTTCTCCTAGCAGCTGATATGGTTATTATTTTTGATTGTTTGATTCGTTAAATAGTTTCAGGTTCCAGACGCTTGCAGCTACTCGATCTCACCTGAAACACTGGCGACTGTTCGGAAAAGATTCGGTAATGATCTGATCAAGAATTGAGTAAATATATTGGAAGCGTAAGAGCATAGCGTAAATTGCATTTGAGATTGTTCAATATTCATGAAAATTATTTGCAGTTTTCTGTGTTCGATAGAACTCAAAATCAGAGCACATGCAATATCACGCGCGTTGTTTTGAAGAACAGTTTTTGGTCTGGTTGTTTTTTAACTATTCGGAATTTGCATATGGCATTTTTTTGCAAACATTCAAATGTAGCCAATAGCAAGAGAGCTTTTTGTTGTTGCGTTTTGAAGAAGTAATCGAGTGAAATGATTGATATGATTAATCGCTGGTTTAGATGAACTTTTATTGGTGGATGATTCTGAGGATGACGAGAATGATAGTGGTGGAGGGAACGAAGAGGATTATGTGGATGGTTATGGAGATGATGATTCAGTGGGAAGTTTGGAGGAATTTGTGGTGAAAAGTGATGAGGACATCGTTTATGAGCAGGACTGGGATGAATTGGATGAAGCTGAACGGATGCTGGATGAAGAGGAGGTGAGGTGACTGATCGACTGGGTTGTTGCAGTTGAGTTGGTGCGGAGAGGGATTTGTTATGATTGCGTGCGTTAAGATTTGAACTCTAGTTGGTAGAACTAGTAGTGGTTGTGATGATGATCAATTTTGCAAAAATTTGATATACACTTGTAAAAATTTGGGTTTTTGTTGAAATTGGCCAAAGAGTTTTTAATTTTGATGTTGAAATTTGAAAGCGAGCGATTTTTTTTTGTTTTTTGAAGGTGAGCGATTCATTGGAACAGGAAGCGATTGTATATACGAGTGATGAAGAATCTGAAATTGATGACAATGATGAAGAGGACGATCTGGTAGTGTATGGTAGCGAAGAGACGGAAGACGATTTGCTTGAAGAGGATGAAGACGTGAATGGAATTGCTCGTGGAAATGATTTCTTACGGGTTTGTTGAATTGTGAGATACACTTGAATTGTGAAATCACCAAAGACGTGTGATTTCTGAAGGGTAACTTGGGTAAAATTATTTGAATACGATTGTTTTAACTGAGAAATTCATTTGCTCGTAGTAGTTGCTATTGTTGCTGTTGTTTTTGATTTGTTGATCAATTTCAATTTGCAGACACTTCATACTGATTAATTGTAATGATCACAAAAATTTATCTCAATTAGCTCAGAGAAAGTTTCAACTTGATGTTTGTTCATTTGGAAATATCGTTAAGTTGCAGAGGAACAGTTTTCTGGATGATGAAGCGCAAGAAGATAACGATAGCGATGAAACGAGATCAGATGCAGAGAATAGTATGGAAGATGAGGATCTGAATGAAACTGATGGCGGTGACAGTGAGGAGATCTGTGAAAGTGAATTGCAATCGAGCAGCGACGAGGATCTGGAGCCAAATCTGGAGGATCTTATAGCGAGGGCGCCGCAGAAACGAGTGAATCGGAAAAGAATTATTATCAGTGGTAGGTTTGAAATATTTCAGTGAACGCCATTTGGTAGCAATTCGAACAATGAGAATTTTAAAGTTTGAAATTATGTATTGGTCAATTTCGCGGATGACGAGATTTAAATGAATCTTGTGAGCGTTTTCGTTTCTTTCGCAGAATCTTTTCAGTGCATAGAGTCAGTTTTTCACTTGTGATGGATCACATTGGTTCGTTATAATGTTGTGTGAGGGAAGCTGCATTAAAGCGAAAAAACGCATTCAAAATTTTTTAAAACGAAAATTTATTCGCTAGATGGAAAATTTCAATTCCATTTCAGACAGCGAAGATGAATGAATAACCATGTGTGAATGCAGAACCTCACACTGACTCTTCTTACTAACCGTGCAATGCAGAACCCTTCATTGACTAATCTAATGAGGAGGACTAACTAATGTGCAATTTAATAACCGTCTCAATATTTGCCTATCTCATCACTGGACTGACTGATTTTGCACACTCAACATCCAGTGTTTTTGCTCGGAAAGTGCAATATGAACATTTTTTATTGTGTTGTTGATATTTCGCATAATGGTATTGTGAAAAATAGTTTTAAGTTTATTTTGGGATGAAAGTTTCAACGAAATTTTCTGGGAATGTTAGAGAAACTTTCAATAGAGAATGAACGATGCAACCAACCCTTAAAATGTTATTCGAGAATTGCTATAGTCAAAAATGAATATTTTGAAAACAACCAAAAGCGATATTGAATTCTGTCGTGAAAGACTGATTGCGAGTTGATTCCATTAACGAGCAATGATTTGTATAACTTTTGTATCAAAAAAAAAAGTTCTGTTCCTATTAAATTGAGAGCAAACAGTTTATAGTGAGTAAGAGAAATGCCGTTGGAATTGCTTCAGTAGAAATTGATAGTCATTCATACGGGAGTGCTTTAATATATGCTATTGATCTGCGTTTTATTCTATCGTTATTGTGAAGTTTTTAATTTTATTTTTGAATTTCGAGTGTTTTTTAGTGTGTTTTCATGCAGATTGTTATTGGTTTTGGTCAGTGTATTGAATGTTTTATCGTTTTTGCACTGTTTCATTTTGATGGTCTAACGTTTGTTTGATTGAGTTAACTATGAGAATGTTATATTTCGAAGAGGAGATGGTGTTTGGAAAGTGTACGACGATTGAAATACCTCGTTGAAAATTGTTGAAAGTTTTTATTGTTTTCATCTTGGTATTATTTTATCTTTATGATGATCAAATCGTATGTAGTATCGCAAATGATATGATTGTTGCCATTGATTTTGTCAAATTGAGAGGAGTTTTTTTTCGATCAGTATTAAGAGTGTTATTGGTTCGATGTTGTTGTTCTCACCTCTCTTGTCATCATCATTGTTATTGTTGTTGTTATCGTTGAGTGGTTCATCCAAAGTACAAACTGCGTTTCGGTATTACCAAAAGTTACCAATGAATTTCATTTTCAACACTGTTGCATAATCAGGGCATACATAAGAATATGATTGTGCGATTGATTCATTGTTCGAACTCGAATCGAATAGGACGGCATAATTATGTCATTCCAATGGATAACTGCCTTAACTTGTTCGATTACCTGATCGCATGCATGATCGGCTATTATAGCGCCGATCGCAATATGCTGTCGACATTTTGTACGCCTCGTTTTGCTTTAATAGAACTCGCAATATTGTTATCATTATCATTTTTGCTATTGATATTGTTATTCTAATCATTGCTATCTCGAATCGTTTGTTCATTATCTTTTGCCTTAATTTGTCATTTTCCATGTTTCATTTATCTTTTACATTCTACGCATGAAATCTAATGCGCGGATTTCGGTTCTAAATTTTTATTGTGTTCAGACTAGGAGCCATATTGTTGATAATAGTATGTTACTGATAAATGCATGATAATGAATACTGCAGATTACAATTTACATAAACGCACACCAACACTTTGCATTAAATTGCGATCGAATTAGCATGCTCATTGAATAATGCACCGCACATTATAAATAGGCTTGATTTGACTTGACATTTATTGTTTATTTATTTTGTTTGGTTCTGCGGTCGATTTTGGGGAAGCGAGATGGCTGACGCCCCAAAGAAGTTGGTCACATCAGTTGGTTCATTTTCGTCTTGGGAGGGTTAGAAGGGGATCAAGGGTTCATCATCTTGTTTATGGACAAAATGTCTGTTGTATCTGCAAGAACCCACCAATGGTGATGGGGTGGTGGTGATGGTTCAGTTGATATCGATGTTCAATTGAGAAATTCCGATGTGTAGATTTGAAAGCTTATTCGGCTTAACCGATTTTGGACTGGCAAAAGCGGATTGACTGCTTCAGATTCCCACTGAAGCAAATTTTAGTTGGATTGATTTCACTATAAAGACGCATCGTCGTCGTGAACTTATAGTTTACGAATGGTGAACGCAATGAATGCGTCATGCATTCGTATTGTACAATATGGTGGTAATATGTCTACGATTTGTGGACGGTGATGAATTTTCATCGATTCGTTAGGAGAAGTATGTTCGTAATTGGTTGCAAGCAAACGGCTCAGCTGCGATGATTGAGCTAAATTTTTGAAAGTGAGAACAAAGAAGAATTCGGAGGGACTGTTCTGGATTGTTGCTGCTTATAGAACGGACAAGAAAACGAATTCGTCGGATTCGAAGAACGCTACAGGTGGTGGAAGTTTGACTACACAAAAGTCAAAGTCAATTTCTCGAAAGAGTGAAGGGTTCGTTGCCGGCTGCTCATTGAATCATCTGACCGGAAGTGAATTTGATTCGATATCATACTTTCAATGGCTGGCTACATAATGCTCTAGGCGCATAAGCCGGAAAATTTTTCGGGCAATACTTTAGACGAGCCAAAATTTCAGTTCAAGACGCAACACCGGTAAGATGCTCCCAGGTGGATTGGCATCAGCAGCACCGACTCAACAGCATAGTCAATTCAAGAAATTACTGATGAAATTGGGCGAGAAGGTGGGCGTAATGGAGAAAACCGAATATACGGGTCGTTTTCATGATGCGTGCAGGGATGTCGACGATTACAGGGTTAGCCAGCCATCCGATCGCAACATTCGCTGAATGCAAAAGCAATTGCGGAAAAATCGCTCGACATTCTCATCATCGCAACAACAAAAAGATGGCAAAAATTCCGAGCGATTTCAGCATTTCCGAGCAATTTCCTGGAATGTTTAGGTTTTCGATAAGCTAACTACGAAATTTTGTGAGCTTAAGCTTAAGAGATGAACGAACGGATTGGACAGAAACAACTGAGAAATTTCAAAATTTGAGGTGGTCCTCGAAGATTTGGCCATACAGTTGATGAATGTGATGCAACAAGATCCACGTTATGTACCGAATCCACCGGGTGCTATGCAGATTGACTCACCGAAGGACGAAGATGCTTGGGAGATGCTTTCCTCAGTCATGGACGTTTTCGAGCAGCATATGGAACAAAAAGAGGTCAGTGAAAGAGCCGCCGCCATCTTAAAAATCTCATTCATTCTAAACAAACTTATGCGCGAAGAAATCGCCTTGTTGAGTGAGTGCACTTATTGTAAACATTTAAATGGTTTTTCAAAGATGAAATTTCTTCAGACGGAAATTTTTCGAAAGAGACGGAAAATTATTTTCAGCCAGTACACGTCAAATGCGTATCATCACAAAAACTGGCAGAATTGCATCGACAATTTCAAAAGAATGCCAGGCGATGCATACATTCAATCCGAACATTCATTAACGTCGATTATGAAGATCTAAGTGATGCCAGAAAAGGTTTGCGATTACAATTTAATACTATTACTATTATTGTTTTCTGATTGCTCAGTTACGATCACTGTTATTTATGTGACTATAATATTATTGTTATTGTTGGTATTGCTATGTAGTATTGCGTTCGATCACAAGATCATTCCTACTACTGTTATTATCATTATTAGTATTGTTATGAAATTACTGACATAGTCAAAAACTACTGACTGCAGTACACTATATGACCAGTAGATTGTTTGCTAAGCTGGCACGGTTCAATTGCGTAGTGCAGTTAAATTCAACTGATTTCATCAGTGCTCACATTTACAATAGGTGTTTATTGTGCAGCAGTTGATTTCGCGTATCACGCTGAGTTCAGTTCATTCCAGTTCGGCAACCATACAGATCTACTTCATATTATTTCACAAACCGTTTTTTGGCCTGTTATGTTTTCCATAATTTCTGCTACCATTCTATAGGTTATCTCTTATAATTACCTGGATTACCTGGTTTGGCAAGCAGGCTATCAAACGTTTGTAACGTTGCTGGCCACAATGCTCACGTTTCCGTGCACATTGTTTTAGCCTCAATTTACGCCAATTTAGCCTCAATTTATCTCTTATAATCATTCTAGTAAATTTCATTATTCCATTCTAAATCAGCTACATTCATTTCACCATTCGATTTTCTTCCATTGATTTCACGTTTAAAAAATATGCCTAATAATAGCTTTAGTAATAAACAATTCTCAGTTGGAATGAGTTTAGTTCTATGATTTGTAATGAAATTAAAAAAAGAAGAACGAGAAGATCTTCATTGAATCATGTCATAAATCTAAGTAATTGGGAAAAAAGTCGACACGCTAGATCTTTAAGTTTATATTATCAACCCTGGTTCGTTAACATAGCATATGTAGTCAAAAGATTGAGTAATATGAAGTGATTAATTGAAGAGTTAGAGAAAATGCGTCAAGAGCTTGATTTTGCAAAGCATGAACTGAAGGCAGCCAAAACACCCGAATCAATCGAAGTGAAAAATACGTTTTATGAACAAATACTGTTACAATTTAAAGGACAGCTTGAAAAGGTTTCATTGCCTTCTCATATTATTTAAATTTCTTTACATCTGAGTTATGACTGACTATCTTTTAAGATCGCCGCTGTCGTTATTATTATAAATTTTCTTAGTTATTACTATGATCAGTGTCATTCTTACTGAAAAGATTATATCTTCTGTTGGTATTATATCTTATATCTTACTTAACTGATATGTATTATATCTTCATTAAGATCCTTATTTTACTTACTATAACTGATATTACTATCACTGTCATGTTGCTTTGATCATCGTTGTGAGCGGATTCATCTTATTCGATCCATCCATTCCTATTGAGAACATAATTCACTATCTTAATGCGTGAGCGAATGCGTTTTGCGGTTGTTTTGATAAGCTGAAAATCTTTGCAGGAAATAGTTTCCTTCATATTTCTTCATGACAATCGCTTAGCAATTGATAACATCTCTTTATCACTCGCGTATTTGATGATCTATTGACACAATTGATAAGAGAGTCTATCATAGAAATCAATCATCTTCTAAGCCACCATATATAAACCATTTGAACAATGTTTCGTTTATTTACTTGTATGCTTCAGACAGAGGCCATGTTAAACGCTATACCATCACAAAAAGAGACACATCGGAAAGAAGTTATCAAATTCTTTGAGGTTCATTTCAATTGTACACTTCAATGAATGTTCACATTTTATCAGTAGATACTCTGAAAATATTCAATATTGAATTTGGAATGCCTAATCGGAAATTACTGCAAATTCGTGATGAGTTTAAAATGGAATGTTTGAAGAAGTTTCATTCCATTTTCAGATATTGCAAAAATATTATGAAGATTGTGCAACCGCAGCAACAATTAAATAGAATTTCATTAGAGGTGGTGTACAATTGTTAGTTGTAAATAGAATGCGAAAGATTCATCGTCGTTCGTTGTGAAAGTGAAAATTCAAAAACAATTTCAGTGAAAAAATCTGATCATTTTGCTTGTTAACTTGTGGAAATTTTCGTGATATTTTATTGTAAAGTCCATTTGAAACCGTCACTCTAAACTATATAGTGTACTCTATTTGGAGATTTGCATTCACAATACAATATATAACATTGTTTATTAGATCGCAATATGACAGGTATCATCCATATACAATTTCCTTACAAGATGCTAATTAAATAAAAAATTTGTTTGTTGCGTTCATCGAATGCAAAATGATCGTTGCTCAATTGAGAAATGTTTTCATCAATTTTACATATCTCATTTCTTACAATCCTCAAATTTTTTTGGAAATTCATTTTCTTTCATAGGCTTTCTCTTTAAAACGCACAATTCAAAAAATCCATCGCACATTAAAATTGTTTTGTCGTGATTAAAAATGGTACTGAAGTTAAAATTTCTCCAAAGATCAATCAAGTCAGCTCAAAGTTTTGAGCAAAAGTAGGTGATGAGGACCTCTGTTGGCTCGTGAATCGCGTGTGCTTAGTTTTGAGAAGTCAGGAAACGAATTGGAATTAGAAATGTCAGAGAGAATTTCGGCTCTTCAAAAATTTCCACTGAATTTGCACAGCAACAATACTTTCTTCATATATCGAACATCCCATAGGAGGACATAGGTAGATATCGACTACTGTTGTATAAACGAGTGCTAGAAATACAATAATGCTGATTATTCATTTGACCAATTACAATAGTTCCTTGCAATTATGAATCTTTCTGTGTTATCACTAAATTCGAATATTAATTACATCTTAATTGAACCTTTTTATCGGGCGTTTAGCATTCGCCTCGGTTCAACTTGCAAAATCACAAACTTTTTGCATTGTCTACGTGATAATTTCGATTGCTGTAGAGTTGCGATAAGGGCTTATTGAAAGCTTTCATTGCAGCCAATTGATCATGTTTCATCTCACATATAGTGTTAGTAACGGTGTCATGAAAATGACACTGATTTCTTCATTACTGTTTTTGTTGGTTGTGCTCGATCAGTTGGCTTTATTAGCGCAGGCATTCTGCATTGGACAGCTTTCGTTCGATAAGCGACACGTTTCATGGAAGGCGGTAATTCTTAGGCGAATTTTCGTAATTTTTCTCGTTTCCATAATTTTCCTCATAATGAAACATTGAATTCACTCGAACTTATTAGTTTGAGTCTCACTTCATTACTTTACATCTGTGGTCACATTATCTTCGACCTTATTCAATTGATGATCATTTCGTGTGGATTGTTTGACTGATCGAATTAGATTGTAAATAAGGCAAAGAACAACAACTCGGATAGAGTTTTCATTTTTCGTTTTTTTCCAGAATTTCACTCACCTGAAATGTAAGCCTGAGCCTGATAGTGGGACGATGTGTGTAGCAAAACGAAAAATTGACTCACCCACCTCGGAACGTATCGATTTTCGTTGTCCTCCATACTCACGGTTAGTGGTTCAGCCAAAATTTTCGGATTTTTGTTTTGTGTGTTCCGTTTTGACATCAATTCTTTGATGAATAGTATTTTTGCTATGATACATACCGTCTTTTTGAGAAGTTGTTTGTATTGCGCTTTGGATCGCCTTAAATGCGATTGTCTTAATTAATCACTTAACTCGTGGCTCTTCCATCATTCAACTAATGCATTCACAAATGTTATTCCATTCTCGTACACTTGATAAATTAAAACAGATTTGTTACCGTCTTAAGCATGTCACGTTCCACTTTATAATGGAGTAGGACAAGTGCAGAACGCAGATTGCTCAATAGTATTGCTCAAATATGTCGCTTTCAAATAGTGACCATTAACAAGAAACTAATTATTCTGCCTGCAGTTGTTCCAATCTCTTTTTCTTCAAATCTCGAAAGAATCTCAAAATTTGTAAATTTCGAAGTTTTTTCGCGAAAATCCGAAGCTCTCTATTGGAACACCGAATTTGCAGCGATTCGGTTCGATGTGAGTTGGTCATCTCAGAGAATAGTCCAGTTGCGTGTCAATATTATCATTATAGCGATAGCCAGCAAGCCGAATCACTAACACTCGTACAACACTGTTGTTGTTATAAGTGAGTTTCAATGAAATGAAATATTTTTCACAGGAATTGAACAAATTCTCTAAAACATTTAAGCAGAGCATGGTGGTGCATCATATGTTGAGAAATTGTTCGCTATCTAAGAGAATTTCTGAGTTGAGTCATTTTAAGAAATCTTCCACGAAAGTAATCTTGCAGAGTTGTTTTTCAATGCCATAATTTGGTAGTTAGTTGCAAAAACAACTAATATCGCGATGTTTTTTGAATGAAGGCATTCATGTATGGAGCCAATATCACGAATAGAATATCAGCAGCGTCATTTGCGTGGCCTGAAGTTTAATCGTGAGACGATATTTTTGTTCTGGATGAGCGGTGTGGTGAACGTCATCACTGTGGTCGTTTTCTACGATGGAATCGTGGCGTTCTTCATCGATGTGTACGCACGCAATTGGGGATGTAGCGTCTCGAAACGGATTCTGAAACGTAAAACGCTTTCAGAACTTCAGACGGTATCATTTCAAATTATTAATCCATAGTGAGTTTCGATCAATCAAAGAGTCGCGATCATGCAGTCCACTATAATGAATTGATTGATTGACGGCGGTCGCTAGCAATTTCATCAAGAAGTAGTTGCTTCGTGGAATCGTCGCAGTAATTCATCTGCAATTTTGTAGTTTTGTTCAATCATCTGCAAAAATTGTTTAGTTCGGAAGATTGATTCAGTTTTTTGAAATTTGGTGAAATTGGAAGATTCAAAGAGTTTTGGAACGTTCACTGGAGTAACTAAATTTCACTTTGACGTTTGTTATTCGTTTAGTCGTTGTTTGGTCATGTCAACGTCTGTTCGTTTCTATTTATGCAATTGATTATTCATGTTGATGAGGTTGATTCGATGTTGTGAAATGAAGTGCGTTAGCATTGCAATGTTCTGCTCTATTCGATTGAGTGTGCGATAGAATGCATTCAGAACAAATACGTTCCATTCGTTTGATCTCTTTATTGCATTGCATTTGAGATTATGATTGAGAGAAGAGAATCGCCTCGTATAGTATTATAGCAGCACTACGTTGATTGAATCGGTTTTGAGAGAAATATGTTAAAATGCAATCAATTGCTAGCTGAAACCTTTGCAATGCATTTGGTACGTATTGAAATGTAGGGGAGAGCGCATAGATATATGTGGTCCCATGGTGTAGCGGTTAGCACTCAGGACTTTGAATCCTGCGACCCGAGTTCAAATCTCGGTGGGACCTAACATTTTCTATTGCTTACATTTGTTCAATTGATCATTACGGTGAAGAAGTAATGCAGATTTTTTCGTTGAAACGATCATTTTTTAGGCGAGAATTTTATATTTTTCAATTCATTTCGTTCTTCTGAATAGCTAAGCACAAGCAAAAGACATTCTGATTCAACAGAAACATTGAAAAGTGCGTGTTCTTTCTCTGTATTGAAATAAATAAGATATGAATGTTTAATGTGGGAAGAAATTTCAATTGCTTTTCGTACTTGTTCCGAAATTTTCTCCTTATTCATTGTTCAGATTCAAGCAAAGAAACGTCCTTAAAACATTTTATTTCAGCAAATACAATTATTCAGTTTGTATGGTGCGAATGAGCGAAGACATGAAACATTGATGTTAGCATTCGCTGAGCAACGTCTCTCCACCAACTATCATCAACGAATCGAACAAGCCGGACAGAATATTTCATCGGATTTTATGGCGAATGAGATCATTCGACTACAAATGCTCAGAAAAGAACGATCAACCATTAAGGTTTGCCATTTTTTTCAGAGGAATTTCATTTTTCACTATCGCTCAAGGGTTGTTCACAAGAGTTTTATGGTAACATTTTCCATTGTGTTTGAATAAAATACCAAAAAATTATAAGATGTACATGAATTGATTCGTTCTTAGCTCACTTTAGACAATGTTCTGACTGTCTAATTAGGAACTCCTTGAAGAACCATTGGGTCGCATTTCGATTGAGTGATCCCACTCGACGAGCCGCTCTATAAAATATATCTGCAGCAACTGAATTAGTAAATTGTGGTGAAATATTGATTTTGAGAAAAGTTTTTAGTGTTGTTATCGTTGACTGATTCTTTTTTGATTGTTCCACTTGTAAATCCGTTTATCACTCATAATTCCATGTGTGTTTCGTATTTGTATGCACATTCACAGTTGCATGTGTAAAGACTCTGCAAGAATATGCTAGAAGGGTTACTGATGAGCAGTCTTTTCGGCAGCTTATCCTCCTCAACATTTGCAGTCTCATCAGACAGAAATCTTCAGTTGAATCTCTTCTCAATTGAATCTTCAGTACAGAGCAAATCTCCTTCAGTACGAATTGAGCAGATATAGAGTATGTCTTAAGGGTAATTGTCCAGCGAAGAAAAGCCCTTCAGTATTTTCAGTGATTCAGACTTGTGACTATTGTTAGTGATCAATTAATTTATTGATCACCCTTGAGGCTTTACGATTTATTCATTCATTCATTTGGAAGAAATGATGGCACCGGCACTATAAAAGACTGACTGGGTGAGATCAAGTCTTTGTGAGGAAAGCAAATTTTTGTTAGCGAAATTCCATCTAAGTCTCGATTTCTCGGTTTCATCTTGTCGCTTTGGTGAAATCTGATTCCTTTTGGAATGAATATTGGTTCGAATGATTCATTTGGTATATTTGCAATGACCTGGTGGTTTGCTTGACTTATGAGTGTATTAATAGTTCAGTGGAGTGTTCGTCTGATTGACCTCTAGGTACAATTGATTGATATATTGCTGTGTTGAAGTTTTGAGAAGTTCCATCAATAACTCATGTACGATTCATTCTCACTGATGGGAGAGACTTGAATTAGTAATGCATATCGCTCTTCACTTGTTTCTGTGGACTGAAGTGATGATACGAGCACAACTTCTTACTCCTCTGCGGATTTTTACTATTCACTTGTTTTTGTGGATTAAAGTAATAGCAGCACGGGTGTTTGTCTGGTTGGCCTCTAATTACAACTGATTGAAATATTGCAATGTTGATGTTTAAGACGTTTCGACAATAGCTCACCTCTGATTCACTCCCAATGATAGGAAAGAGCTGAGTGGATAAAGTTATCGCAGCAGTGAAGACGATCCCGGAATATAGTACTGATTCAAGAATTGAAAAATGCTCTAGATGTTTCGAATACTAGTCCGGAGGTGAAACAGCAAATGGATAGGTGTAATGAAAGGGGTATTTATCGTATGTCATATGGTTGGATGTCTTCAGGCAGAGCGTTCACAATAAACGTAGCATTTACTTGTACAAACACTCACAACCATAAGAATCACGTAATCAAAGAAGTACACTCGAAACAGTATCAGTCGATCGAATTGCTTAGAGATTTATGATAACAGATAAGAAAAGATGAATGGTTTCAGATTAGATAAGACAAAAACTATAATAAATGACATGAGATATCAAAAACAAAAATAATGTTTTCGATATATTCCAAAGTAAAATAATCGAATAATCGTGATTATCATGATTCACGACCAATAGGATCTTACCGAATGTTTGTATCGTTCACTTTGATGTATTGCGTAACGGCTGGAGCAATGTTTTACTTAAAAAAAATATCAAACGTTCGCAAGGATATGACTTGAAATTTAAAAAATTGCCTGTTCGATTCTCTTATTACTACCTGCTTAACAGTCAAATTCAGCGGAATGTAAACTAAGTTGTTTGATGAATCATTTCCTTAATTGTTGGTTATGTTCTCGTCAAGCGTTGTTGAGTGCAGTAAGACGAGAACTGTCTTGCGCTGAAGGTAGTCTAATCATCCACTTTGCCTTGTCATTTCTAGAGCGGTTCGAGTGTCCACGAGATCGCTAATTTGAGAATTCGAAGTCGATATTTTCCGAAATCGGGAAAACTTGACAATTCTCGACGCTTCTCAATAGATATCGTACGATCTAGATGAAGATCTAGTTGATTGTTCAGTTGAAATGCTGATTAACTAATTGGGACACTATACAGGATTTGTTTCATCGAGAGATGGCATTTTAGGGTTGCGATTGCGCAGGTCAACTAGTCAAAATTTGTAATTCATCATGGCGTGGCCGTGAACGAATGTCAATTGGTGATCGGCGACGTAAGAAGATTTTGGACTTTGAAACACTTCTGAAATGTTAATAGTGATTGTTGACACTTTATCATTATAGTCGAATTTTTGAAATTGAAATCATCGAAGTTATTTACTATTAGATAGCGCAGTAGCATTGTTGTTGTTCACATACTGTGTGCGTAAACATCTAAATGATCGATATTATTGAATCGTTAGTAAATGTCAATATCGTTATTGACATTGATAACGTGTTGATCTGTTCGACTGTTATTCAAATTTCATCGTTTCACTTGATGAACGATGCAGATAATAGTCATTTCAAGCTATCGTCCATTCCAACAATGAGCCGATTGTAAATCATTTTCGATGAAGCATTTGCAACTCGTAATTATTTTTATGGAAATTTTGTTTCATCACATTTGTTCAATTAGACTTATCTTTATCTTTTGCTGAACTACTGTTTTCCAACGTTCTCTGTCCCTTCCTCTATTATTCATTCATGAATTCCATGCTCTTTTCTAGTGAATTTTTCGCTCTCAGTTTCGCCGTCATGTTCGTATTTTTTATTTGTGTAAATAACGCAGTTGAAAGCGATGCTGCTGTCGGCCTAACCAAATAATTTTTATTGCTTTATCAGTGGAAATGCAAAGCAACTGGAGAGTACATAGCATTTGACTGCATTACGTCTCATACTTGCAATTCGCAATTCTATCGTATATTCTAGTTCTACTCGAGAACACTCTCAAAACAATGATTCTAATCTGCTGAATGCTGTTGGGTTTGACGATATATGCATCTGTTGGTTCCATTTTCCAGCTAACAAAGTTATTTCATGTCGAATTGTACCAAAAATTTGGCCTAAATGAGTTGGTTATGAACAAACGAAGTAGTAGTAGTAGTAGTAGGTTTTGTTCGATTGCAATTGATTTTTTGGAATTTTTGTTCTTCGATGCCTATACTTTACTTTTGCTGTTTACTTTTAAGAGAGTATATACAGTTATTAAGTGAATATAAAGTATTCCACACAGCTGTTTCCTAAGCCATTAGTGGTTGTTTGCGAAAGTTATTGCCTAACTTTCCGTTACTATGCTTGTATTATTTCAGCATTCAGTTCCGAAGCTGAAACGAAGCTGTAAAATGTTTTTCAGCGTATTTGTTGATTGTTTTGTGACGGACGGTTCTGTGTATCGTTTATGATGAAAACGAGCGTATTATTACGAGAGCCATTCGCTTCGATGAACAAACACTTCATTCATTTATTCTATCATCACTTTTACTGTGGACTTTGTTTCATGTACCCAGGAATTTGCATTCCTCGTATCATTGGTTGCATTTGTATTATTATCGTTTCTAGTAGCACATAATCACACGGAAGTAATATTCATTGTGTGCTGCTGATCATTTCGTATTTATCACCATAAAACAGAATACTTTCAAACAAACGTGAAACCATTTTTATCAGTTATCGTCCTTCTCGTTATCGTTTCTGATAATTTGCTCCAGCGCTTCATTGAATGTAGAATATCTAGAGTAGGCGGCAAAACTTGAGATTTGCACCCATTGATTTCAGTTTAGCAACGGGGCAGAAGCTGCTTGAATCATAGTGGAGTAGATTATATGAGCCTCTCTGTGCTAACTCTAGAATTCTTATTGGCTAGAAATGCTGTGCCCCACGGAAATCGTTCATATGGGCTTTTCCTAGAGAGCATCGTTGATAGATGAGTTGCGCGTATAATCATCAGTTATTTTCTCATTATGCACAGCGATCATACTAATTGTTGTGTTATATTTGTTTAACGTCGAATGTCAATCTTAGCAACGAGCGATTAATTATCTGGATGTTAGATTTGTTATGCAAAGAGTTTGTAGTCAATTACGCTTGAAAATGGGTATCTCTTGAGAGTGATTGGTTGTATTTGCTATCAAGTAAATGTTATCGAATAAGCTAGTGAATTTAGCGAATCGTTTCTGACGCTAATTTCTTGAACATTATTTCTATTCGAGGACAACACTGAATTATTTGAAGAGTGTAACTCAGGATTATTCTCCACAATAAATCGACAACTAATTTATTAACATCCGTCTCACAAAATCACACGAAATGAGTGAACGTAAGATTTTGGTCATTTGAATTTTCTTCTGCTTTATTTCATATGATTTGCCCATTCTTTCGTCCCGATCCTTTACGTTGAACATTGAATGAGCGACAGTATTTCGTGCATAAGTCATTAAGGCATGAAATATATTGACAGACCTTTCCTAACTTAGAATAATTGGGTATCGGAATGTTGAAGTGGTTATCCAGCGGTAGTATCACCCACTTACTTTCAATATAAACAGCGTAGTATATTTCATCTAGGCCTTCAATGATGATGTAGTAATTTTTGTATAAACCTCTACCCAGAAGGATGATACGAATCAGGCAATAGACAACTCATTGAATGGTGCTTAGTTGATAAACTTGTACATATAATATCACATCATATCATTTGTCACTTTAGAACCAATAGTTCCTGGGTAAATTTATTTATTAATAAACTAATAGTAAGATATCTGAGTATTTCCTGAAAACTTCAACTACATATTTAAGTAATGACCCATCTCAATAGAAATTTTGGTAATGAAAAAATGATCTAAATACATTCCTCATTCATTTAATTACTTTCAGCCGTAGCTGAATCGACCATCGAGAATTACCTCTCAATGTTTGTGTTGATTCTGCGCATACTCTACGAAACGCTTGTTGGCACTGTTAAAGCACTAATGCCAATCGGTACTATGCCACGAAAATCTGTTAGAGGTCAAGTGGTTCTCATTACCGGTTCTGGAAGTGGTATAGGACGTCTGATGGCAGTCGAAGTAATACATTTTATGTTTGTTTTATGATTGCCGAATGGTCCCATTGAAGTTTTGTAGTAATTATCAGTAACTTCTCACAGTAGTTTCTCATTGCGTTTTCGTTGAATGCACAAGCGATAGCGATTGCAACAAACTTGATTGCAGTTCGGCCAATTGGGTGCTCGTCTGGTCCTTTGGGATGTCAATGAACAGGGCAATTTGGAGACCAAGAAAATCCTGGAAGAGAAAGGTATCGAGGTGAGTATAATTGAACGAAGATGCGATTTGTTGTGTGATCGGATCCGATTCAGCACTAGCCTTTAATGAATACAGAGACAATAAGAACAGTTCAGTACCTGTTGAAACGACAAAAGTAGTGGCGCTGTTGAATGTGTTAACAGATGACTAGGTAACCTAGTTGATAGTGATAAACTGCTTTCAGTATAAGACATTTTTAAGTAGTGAACATAACAGATTCTGAAGCTCACTTTTGTTTGGAATTACTTCCACGATTTTGCCCGTAAATGGAAACAAGCAATGAAATTATGCTTTTATTCAAGAGGAACTTATTGTTTGAATGAAGTCGTCTGTGTATACAATGAATACTTTTATTTTTCGCACTTCGAACGAATTCCTGACAAGATATGATAATGTGAAGAAATAAGAATTGCATAATTGTATCATACAGACAACGTTTTTGATATATCGAATCAGAAAACAACCCAAAATAAATGCTGAAAATGCAAAAAAAATTCCACTGTAATGAAAGAATTATAATATGTAAGACAAAAACGAATACAAATGCAAACAACACCTTGAAAAATAACGCTTTAACATAGGAAATTATTTCATCGAGCGTCTATTTGGAAACTGTGAGTGGAAAAGTAGCAAAGATACCAAATAAAGATGGAAATTTTTCGGAAACACTCTTATTTAAAATGAACAAATTGAGATACTTTTCGAACTTTTCGGAAATATTTTCTTTGTTCCGCAGAAATGGATATATTTGTGAGAGAGTGGATTATAAAGTCTCATGAATGAATAAATCGCTGTGGACTGTATTCTTCGTTTCTATATTAATTAAACATATCGGAATCATTACTCTTTTATAGATCATTATTATTAGAACTGCAAATCGCATTGCATAATAGCAGTAAGGATATTTGGTGTGGTTGAATCGCTGCCGCTCTATGCGATTGCGCTAACGAGATCAAAAACCTGAAGTATTTCTTTGCAAACAATCAATTGGTTCTCTCAATGACAAAGCAATTCATCTAGATAGACACTGAACGGCAAACATAGCAGACGATCATAAACAATGAATTATACTATCAAAATCGTCGAAAAAGACGATATTTTAAGAGACTGTGAGAGATTTCAGATTTCATTTAATTTAGTGTGATTTTGCATTGAGGTTTTAGCGTTAATTCGGGTGACATTCCATTTCGGGATGCCTAAAAAAACATTCTTCACCAAGAATACATTCACCACATGTCATATATAGGCAGCACATCGATAGATCGCATCTGGGATCCTGAAATAACTCGGATATTCTATTTGCTTTTGTTTCATGACTATTATTTAGTTATTAATTTTTGTTGTTATTATTATCGTTTTCATTATTTATCATTATTGTAACTTGTTATCTTTATTTATCACTGTTATATTCACTATTATCATTAGTTACTCATATGGAGTTTTGACGTCTTCGTTCCTAATGATGTAACATATGCACGCATTGATTAACTTGTAGCACACATGAAGAAAAGTTTATGTGATATTAGACGAGGTGAAGTGCAAGCTTGCGAGACTTCTGAGATCAGTTCTGAGTTGAATACTCGATAGGAGAAGAGCGATCTCGCCAGGAAGCATTATGTAATCGGATGAAGTCAGAACTGATTTACGCATGCAAATGAATATAATTTCGGTAGAAAATGCTGCTAATATAAAGGAAATTTGAGGAACCTTATAATCGAAAACATCATATGGTGTGATAGAACGCATTTCGTGAAGAAAGTTTGCTTGCGTCTCATACGATTCACCGTTACAGTATGCGAATTTTTCTTCGGATAGACTTTCTGCTTTATCCACCTCTAGGTCTGCCTTTAATTAGATACAATTTTATGCCGCGCATCCAGAAAGTCCAACTCTTACAGAAATATGGAAGTTGTTAGAGGGCTGGAAATTTTGAGACATAAAAAATTTTTTTTCCTCAAGTTTCTTTATTTTTGATTGATTGCGCTCAGATTTTTTGCAGTTTGTTTTTGCTATAAGTCGAATGATTAACATTCCGGTTTTGAGAAAATTGAGAATGATACAATTCTGACGGTGAGTTGAAGCCAAATCCAAGCAGCCAATTTATTCATTGACCATTTGCCGGATATTCCGTACCTGTTTGGCACCATCGCCTTTTCGAAATGATGGCATTTTTACGCAGTTTCCGTCACATGTTGATTTCTTTTCGTTGATTTTAGTTTTGATCTCAATTTCATGATCGAACCCATTCAGCGATGTTGTCTTCGCGAGTATTGTTTGATCTATCGTATTGTTTGGTGATGATTCCTCATTGCAATCGCCATGTGAATACCTGAACGATTGCATTAGCTTAATAGTATCAGAGTATTTGTTTGGTGGAACTGAGGATAAAGTGTTCAGAAAGGACAAAATCGAACTGGAATATTTCAGTGGGAAAAGAGAATCTCTTCAACGGTCAAGCAGATCTTCTAGCAAACAGTGGCATTTCACATAGGAGGCTTCATAAGTAATCATTGACAACCAGATTGATATTCTTACAATAGCTGGGCAATGGATGTCTTGTGCGAGTGGGTGCTCTTCATGCGAACTTTACTCGATGGAAAACGACAGATATGGGTCGAGATTAGTGTAATCTTGAGATTTCTAGAAAAAAATTGAAAATTCCGTCAGGGAAAACTGTAATTTTTTACTAACCAACAACGACTTCCATACGGACAAACAACACCTTTCGTCCAATAATGGCACGGTATCGCCTTTTGAGTTCGTCGTTTTGCTGCACGTTGACTCAGTATCGTTGTTTTCTGAAACGATTCATTTTAGAAGATCTCTTAGTTGCCGGAGATATGAGCTGATTCTTGGAAATTGACCTCCAGAATTGTGAAGTTTTTGTGGAATAAATCGAAAAAATCATTTGAAGATGTTCACCTGTCTGCTCGGACTCTTGCAGATGGTTTCAATTTTTTCGTTCGTTGATGCTGTTTCATTGATGAACATTTTGATTTTTTATCGCTAAGTTTTTTTGTTTTCGGCTAGTAGTAGATGCAATTAGATAGGAGTTAATCTGTAAAATGACTAACGTACGATCACATTATTTGTAATGACAAGTATTGCATATCAATGATATTGTCATTGTTCTACTGATAATATTTTAATCACTATAAACGGTGGTCGTTATCACTAGCGATATGATCGTTGTACTAGAATTGCTTTCATTATCATACTAGTTATGTTATTATGATCATATAGTCACCATCTTAAGTCGTTGAACGATCTTAATGAATTCCTGAATGTTGTCGTCTGTGATCAAATACACTTCCGGATTTGATTCGAACTGATTCAAGATAACGATGTGAATGCGGTCTGAGATAATCTTATAGGTGTACAAAGATGAGGTTGAAAACTGAATAATACTCATTCACACATCGTCGGAATAACAACATTCACCTCTTTTAATCGTGTGTTTCTGTTCTCTCGCACTCAACACGATCAGCTCTTAACGCCAAAACGTTAATTCTCACGACTTACCAAAGACTTTAGAAAACAAGATTTTACTTCAAACGTATTATATTTTCTGTATGTTAAAGAAGCTAACCGATTGATGTGTGGGAGTAGCAGAAGCTTATTGTGGAATCGAGCTGTTGTTCGTTGGTAAAAAAGCGAACTCCTCGAAAATGCCTTAAAAGTCAACCGCACACCACTAAAACACCCTTGCTAGTGACTTGAATTACACTGACTCTCAAATAATTTCCGCACTAAAATAAACAAATTTTTGCGGGTCTAATCTGACAGTAAATATTGCGCTGACATGAAATTTGCCTATTCACCAATTTAGAAAAATTGTGTAAATGTACAGGTCTGATTGTGAAGAAGATCCAAACGAAATTCAAGAAATTTCACAAAGATTATGTAAATTTCCGGAAAGAAGATAAAAAACACATCGTAGACAGAATTTGAAACTGAAAAAAGTTTCAAGAGAACTTCAGTGTGATTGTGAGTCTGTGGAGTAATTATGGCTCGTAATTAGAGTTTAATATCAAACCTAAGCTTAAGTTTGTCACCGAAATTGTCACCAACACCTAAGCCTAAGCCTCCAGCTGGCAATAAAATTTGAATTAATCGTAAAGGTGGTGATAAAATGAAAAATTCAAGGCGCACGCATATACGATAGATTTATCGAGACGAGACGAGATATACAGAGTAGCGAATGAAGTGAAATCAGACGTTGGTACCGTTGATATTCTGGTGAATAACGCTGGCATTGTAAACGGAAAGAATTTTTTGGACACTCCGGACGAGGCAATTGAACGCATTATGACAGTTAACGCCACATCGATGTTCTTCGTTAGTTTTGGTTTGCTTAAGCTTCGATTCTTTCAACAATAGCGTGTTCTCATGATGACATCTGAGAGTGAACGGTCTGTGCCATATGCAAAAGTTGTATTCGATGTCTATTTGAGAGTATGATTATGCGAATGATTTCGAGGTTTTTTGTGGAATAAAAGTGATGTGTTGTTGTGAATTTAGACGACAAAGGCCTTTCTCGGCGATATGGTAGCGGCCAATCAAGGGCACGTAGTGATTATAGCGTCAATGGCCGGTAAGATCGGTAATGCACAGCTGGTCGACTATTCGGCGAGTAAATTCGCAGCTGTTGGCTTTGCTGAGTCGTTAAGTGCCGAATTGTACGCAATGGGAAAGAGTGGCGTTCACATTACGAATGTCTGCCCGTATTTCATCAACACGGGAATGTTCGACGGTGTGCAAACATTGTATGTTTTGGATGAGTTTTGATATCACTGCATTGGTTAGGCTATCAAACGTTTATAACGTTGCTGGCCACAATGCTCGCGTTTTCGTGTACATTGTTTTAGCCTCAATTTACGCCACCCCACTGGCTAGGCGAGTAGGCCAACCGAACACAGCCGAGTAGCTAATTAGTTGCCGTGAATACTTTGCATAACTAATCGTAGCCAAATATCAATCCAATAAATAATCATAACTCTAATAAAGTAAATATTCCGCCGATCGCTCGCAGCGATTGACAAAACAACCACTCGACCACTTCCAGTAAAGTCAGGAGTTTTGATATATATATTGCAAATTGTTTGTTTAGCCATCATCTGGGCTTAGCACATTCATTCAAATCGCATCAAACCCAGTGAAAGAATTGCTCGTTCTGTCGCAAATGATAGGAGCGTATGTATGATTCATTGAAATAGTTTCAACTTTGGTTTAGCTATTAGCTCGAGTAGCGTAAGCAATTCTGTAATGTCCTCATTATCAGTTTTCTGACTTATAATAGTTTCATTTTGGTGGCACTTTTATTCGATTAGGTTACTTTTGTTGTCATTATTTCACTACTTCAGATCACCAATCGCCTTGCCGATACTGGAGCCAAAATATGTGGTTGAAAATATAATGGAAGCGGTCTTAACCAACAAACCGTTTATGGCACTTCCAAAGACGTGCTACTTCCTGATGTTCTTGGCAAGGTAAGCAGTTTTCAGATGAGTTTAATCGGCCCGTTTGCATCAGTTTTCAGAAATTTCCAACAAAATCAGAAGCGAGGGCAGGAGAAATACGAAGCCTCTATCAACTGAAAGTAAACTTGATTAAAGTGACCATCTATATTTCAGCTTTATGCCAGCGAAAACTGCTGATCTTATGCGTGATTTGTTCGGTGTCAGCCATACGATGAAGAATTTCAAAGGACGTACGAATAAGACCGAATAAACTGCGCTTTCATATGGATGAATTACGGCACTGGATGGCTTATGAAGAGATTCACTCGTACACTTCTCTCAGTGCTATTTATGATTTGATAATATTTTTGATTGATTCCCTTATGTCATCTTAACATTACTTTTAAGTTGCTTTGAACATTTGCTTGATCTATTGAATACATGATTTTAACATTGTATTTTATTGAATTGCACTGATATTCGTGTTTTTATCAATAGATCTTCGTATTTTTATCAGTTTATCAAAAATTTAAAAAAAGAAAAACGGAATTTTTGAATCATGCGCACTTACGTTGTTAACCTGACGCTTGTATGTCTTTATCGACGAGTAATTATTACGCTCAATACCATAACTTTTTTGCCTTGACGATGCAAACTTCTGCATGTTTGTTGATTGACGAACTTTGTTCCTAACTATCGATGGATTCATTCCTAGTTGACTTTTCAATGATACTAATCATGCAGTCAAAGGGAAGCTTTTTGCGTGATGAGTGGGAGTGTGCATTGTATTCGGACTCAATCGATTGTGTTTATGAATTGTTTTTGACGTTCTGAAACCTACTTCTACAAACTATCTTCTATTGTCTATGTTTGTCGTTACATTTGTTTCCTGTTTCATTCAGATTTGATTAATATGGTGTTGTTTTGTTAGTGTATAGTGCTTATGTTTATGAATATAGTTGTGCTTATGAATTTTTTTTGAACGTTTTTCATACCCTATTGTTGTTCATTATCACATTCAATATCTTCCATTTCGTTCAAATTTCATTCATACATAGTAGTGAGGTTTGGTCAGTAGATAGTGGTGTAGTTTATTTCATAGAGTATTATTTTGTTGCGCTTTTGCTCTTAGTTATTTGCTGCTCTTGTTTTGTGCTTTGATCTGAGAACAACTCGTAGAAAATCGAAAGGCCTCCAGATCATGAAATTTGTAAAATTTACTAGTTATTCTAATTGGTACTACTTGCTTATCTGAATTGCGGTGTTTTAGCAAAAATTCTCTTCACCTGATTCCTGACGTTTTCCGCTAGAGGTGTAAAGTGAAGATTTGCGGGAAAGCGCATTACTTTGATTTGCGGTTGTTTCTCTTTATCGGTTATCCAAGTTATTATCGGCATTATTATACATAGTATTATTATTACTATGACAATACATCGCTATTGCTATCGTTCACGAACGTTCCATATAGAATTATTTCAACTTCGATTGGACGATAAAATGATACATTGATTTGCGTATCTGTTTTGTTGTTCGGATGTTAGAACTGCCAAATCCGAGTGCGATACGTAAAGCGCATTAGCACTATCAGATGACAGCCTTTTAGATATACTATGATTCATTTTATACGTAAGACATGAAATAAGAGGATAGACTTTTGAATGCCAATGAAGTGTCTTCATCCTCTGGGAAACAGTGAATAGTACAATTTGAAAGCATTTTCCAACTAAGCTGAACTAGAAAATTGCTTTATATGGAATGTCAGCAAAAGAACAAAACTGTCTTTCAATGTTTCTAAAGATGGGGTCAGTTTGGGTGAAATTTTAGTGTAATATCCTCTAGTTCGTATACTAATTGTCTGCTGGAGAATTTGAATTCTTCCCAATGCAGCATTAGGATTCTACAACGATGAACAAAAAGTTTCCACGCAAATGTACAAATCAAATGTAAAATAAGGGATGTTTTCAAGATGCGATGTTGCACATGTGTATGTTTACTCTAAAAATGTCATTTGGTCAGATCAAACATACAGTCGTCGCGTATTGTACACGTATTTCTGTGCTATCCATAATGGCGAGTAATGACACTGTGCATGGTATATGTTTATACAAAAGGCAGTTATGAATGTTCAAAAAACAATACTATTTCAGATGAACGCCCTGTAGTTCAATATCACCATCAATACATAGTTTATCGATGCCTTGAGCACTCATCCTATGCGCATATGATCCGATAAGGCAGTCGTCAACGTAGAACTGAAATTTGATTTTGATGAGATGAGACGAGATGGAGGTGAGTGATGCTATCCATCGAAATGCTTGAAATTTTTGAATTCTCATCCACCCGTCAGATGAACACTTCACAGTTCAGGCCTAATGGTACCAGAAATTTCCACAAGAAATATGCAATTGATTGTGAGGATTCCGTGAAAAATTTTTATAGATTCCGCAAGTCAATAACAAGGAGGATGAAAGTAATTTGTGACAAGTTTCATCACACGGCCTTTCCCTGAGACGTCGTCAGTGGTCAGGACTTGTGAGCCATCAACACGTTAGTAGTCAGTGTATTGTCGGCTTGTAAGTCTTGACCAATGAACGCTCGCCAATAGCGACTGCGTACAGTACAAGACTGCTATCCAAAAGCTTCGTCCTCTTTGCTGATTGGTTGGAATCTCTACAGTAGATTGGATGGACTGTTGCGCTATCAAATGAAGCAAACTAGGCACAAAGAGCTCACAGTGAATCGATTTTCCTCGCAGTAAACAAGTAAGTCGAATGTGTGTTTCTTCTTGAACGGAAACGGTACTTCGCTTTCTTTTTCCTCAGTTCCCCAACGATCTTCACTTCGAGTATTTCGAACGATTTTCTGAAATTTAGTTCAATTATTCATTCATTCGTTGAGTTATCGTTGTGTTGCAAGAGTTAGATCGTTATTCATTTCGGTGTTCTTCGATGAAGTTCCTCGATGTGGAGGACGGTTGTGTGAAATCACAGATGATGTGCTTTTGTTAGTAGATAGTTTATTTCATTCATACAGTGGTGCTGTTTCGTTGCGCTGTTGCTATTGATCATTTTACTGCTCTTGTTTTGGCTTCGATATGAGAACAATTCATGGAATATCCGATGGCCTTTCGATTAGGAATGTTGCAAAATTTAAGTTATCTGAACGGCGACTTATCTGCATTGTGGGGTTTTTAGCAAAAATTGTCTTCACCTGCTACATGACGTTTTGAGCGCAACTAAAATGGATGAAATCAAAGACGGAATTCCCACTGACCCTTTCAGCAATTCGCGGATTGAATCTGAACGCAATATCGTTAGCACAATGAAAATCGACACTGAACTGCTTGGCTCGTTTCTTTAAGAGCGCCGAAACGTACAGTTTGCGGCCTGGATAGAAATTACCCGGAATATCGGCCGCATAAGGGGTTTGCTGAAAGTAAAAGAAAACATTTGACGAGTCCAGTTGATCTATGAGAATCTCTCCTTCGCTTTTGTTCACCACCTAATCACTTGCTAATAACTTTTGTATTTAGTAGGGTAATAATATGCAATATGAAGCTGAAAATTCAACGTGAGAGGAGAGAATTTTGAGATCCGTAGAAAAATATTATCATAAATAGAAAAACATTTGCATAGGAGTTATCCTTTCGAGGTTTATTTCAACCAAAAAGTATGAACAGATTTTTGAAAAGTGTTACGTGACAGAGTTTGAAAAAGTGTTTGATGTAATCGGTTCTCTGCAAGGTTTTTCACTATTCCAATAAGAAGATTTCAGTTTCAGTTCTTAATAGGTGAATTTATTTGGTATGTTGAGATGTGATGTTATTTGGGTGAAACCTACATAATATTTTCCTTCCCATGATACCGTATACAGTTCAACGTCACCATTTATATAGATATGTGATATGTTCGTGATTGGTACGTAGTATGCAAATTTGGCCAACAATTTATGCTCGATATAAATCTGAAATTAATTCAAATCATCAATTTGTTTGAGTCCTGGAAGAGATTCCTGCAACATTTCTATCTATTAAAAGCGATATTTCAGGAACATTCCATCCAAAAAAATGACAATTGAATGGGCGTTCATTGTCAAACAGCTTGCTGAGATCAGTATGTTTCATTTCATCTTGATAGTTTTGAAAATAGCTTCCCATCCGTTAGAATTCATCCATATAGCAGGTGAAATGTAGCTTTGGAGTCTCTACTTCTTAAGTGATAAGTTCGCGTTCTCTATCAGTGGAGCTGTCAGGCACCCATAAACAGCTCAAGGTCATATTGTTATCAGAAAAATTCAGAAAATTTTTCCACTAATCCAGTTAGAAATATTTCGTTACCTCAAAGTACTTCTCATGTGCTCGTAGTCGTATATCAAATTCATCGCCTGGTGACCACTTATGCTTCAGCGATCCTTCACTGAAAAAGAAATACCATTTTCAACGCATAGAAAAATTTCTTGAAAAAAATAGTCACATTCTCAAGTAATATTTATTACATTTGAAGAGCATAAATTTCTGGAAGTTTCATTAGTTAAGGAGAACAGTTTTCTAATAACTGCTCATTCCCATTCGATTGATCTTCTAGTAGAGAGTTATGTGCTGTGAGAGTGAAGTGATATTTTGATGTTGTAGTTCGTCGATGTAATTATATAAGTGTTTGAATTAAGATTTGCTATCGGAATCAATGAATACTGATGTGATTGATTGTGTGATCACCATAGTTCAACTGGTACCACTCTCTAGTGGTTTCAAAATTCATGGTCACTTCTAGGAATTGATCGATGATCAGATCAGAATATCTGATCTTATCGCTGATCACAATACGAAGTAATCAATCAATCAATCAATCAACTGTTCAATCGTACCGTCCCCACTGTCCATCAATACAAGCGTTCAAGAAGATACGTTTCTGGGTCATATCGGCTCTGATTACCAGAAGGCGATTATCAAGTGTATCATTCTCGTCGTCTATTTCCACCTTGGAACCATCCGTGAGATTTATTATAAACTCATTTCTACCTGAAAGATTTCGTTGAGTTCGTTCCTCTTTTATTGACTGGATTATGATTGGAATTCAATGACATTGCATTGAATGAGAAAGGAAATTTTCTAGTGTTCTGTGGTGATTTTTAATTTTCGTTTGTGTCGTTCTCAAAAGAATAGTGTTGACTTTTTCATTGAAAATGAACAATTCAGATTGAAAGGGCTATTTTGGAAGGGTTTTTTGAACAATAAAATGAGTTAATAGCTGAAAATTGTCGGGAAATGACTAGGAATTTCAGGTGGAACTATCTTACCGAAATTGATTTCTCTCGGTTTGTCTTAACATAATGAATGTTCTAAACATTAACATATTTTAGGACTATATTTGCTAAAATTGTTCGTGTTCGATTCATGAACGTACCAATTATATAGCCTCGAACAATCAAGGATTGTCCTGGTTGTAACTGATTTCCTTCCAATTTCGATAAATAAGGCACTGGCTGAATTGAGAGGATTTCAGGTTTATGGAATTTTCAGATTATTTCATTACGTTATTTACTTATAGATTCGTATTTAGCAAGTTCAAGCATTCGTTCATGAATCTATATATGTTTTTGTTTGATATCTTGTGATTCTTACAAAAAATCTTCAATTTGTTCTTTCCAATTTGCGATTTCAAATTTGTTTCAATTTGCTGGCGAATCTCCTCGTTAATGCAGCATTTTCCGATATTACTGAATTACTTTTACTCCTTGGATTTCTCGCCCCTTTTTTGTTACGGTCAGGTTCAATGATGAGAAATTATTGTTGAAAATGAGAACGGAAACAAAAGTGAATTTATAAAAATATTAGGAAAATTTCATGAAATTTTCGCTTGGAATCAGCTTGAATTTTTCAGGAACACGAGACAGAATTGAAAAGATTGCACCTACAAAGCTGTTATTACGACCCGTTATCGAGTCTTTTTGGGTCATCTTCTTCGTACGGTCACCAAACAGTTTTCGAATGAATGAAGTCATCGCTTGGCCACGTTCCTTTCCACGATTCCGCTTCACTAGTATTGTAAGTTTTCCCTGTTTGCGAGGAAAATTATTTGAGTGAATATGAATATTTTATAGTCTTTTTTTAAAATTCGATCTGAAATAATGGCATCAAAGAAATTCACCGTGCACTTAATAGATTAGTATGAAAATATGCGCGAAACAGGCCGTAACTCAATGAAAATTTGACATCACATCGAATACTTTTGCTTTGTTCAAATCAAGCATTGCAACAGTTGACTGTTATCTGCTGATTACAAATGACTCCAATTTCTCTCAAAGTTAGGTTAAAATTCACGAATGATGAGATTTTGATCAATAACGAATCGAGTCTGCACACAAATGCAGTTCAGCGAGCACAAAGTTTTCAAAGCACATCGCGATCAAACTATTCACGGCACTAGAGAATATGATTTGTTGGGCAATTGAAAACTTTTCAAGACCTCCGAGTGCATCCTGATAAGAAAGTCTAGAATAGTTTGAAATATCTTTAGAGTATTCAAATCAAGCGCTGTGTTACAAATATATTACACACTAACAGGCTCGAGTGCGGCCCGGTTAGCTCAGTCGGTAGAGCACCAGACTCTTAATCTGGCTGTCGCGGGTTCGAGCCCCGCATCGGGCTAGATCTTTTGCAAGTTCATTTATCAGGCCGTAACTCAATGAAAATTTGACAATGCTAAATAGAATGGGAAATTTTTGAAAGCGTGCAAATTTAGCTGATTTTTCAATCGGATTTACAATTTTTTTCAGATGCTGTGAGCACAACGCGTTGCTATCTATGTAACTATCTTCAATAGCATCTTTAACGAAAACTGAGCAGAAATTTCTAATAAGCGAACTTTAAAATGTTTTAGTGAACGAAATGAAGGAAAGTATCTACAAATTCATCGCGAAGTCAAAATAAAATAGCTGCGCGTATTCGAATCGATAAAAACACTAATGAAATAGGTTTTTACGAGCGTTTTGAGGATATGTTTTTGCTCGAAATCATCTCCTATCTGATTAAGTGGTACGACGAGAAGTCATTTGAGAAGACTGCAAAAAAACCAAATAGAGGATGCAATTTCGTCGAAAGTGCAAAATTTATTATCCAGTTCACATACAACTCATACCATTGAAATCAATGCAACTCCATCAGCTTTTATTATATGGTGTCCTTGGAATTGCTTTTTTTGGAATTATGCGTTGAAAGATACACGTTAACATTGCGATATTGTTATACAGGATACTTTTATATATTTTGAACTGCGATTTTAGATTTCCAGAACTGCATTCAAATGTAGCCATTTGACCATATTACTATTTTGAGCATGGCCATTTTCATTATTATAGTGGTCATTTGCGATAAGTCTGATGGTCAGTTTCGACCAAAACAGAGGTCAGGGTCAGGCGGAATCAACCTTGGGAGTTCCCGAAGTTGAGGGTAGGAGCATGATCGAATGAGGCTCTAAAAACTTCTCCCTCGGTGGCCGTGTGTATCGGCGGTCCTTGACCCAACCCTGGCTTCAATAATACGCTTCAACTGTGCAAATTAGAATGGTAGCGGAATCTAGAATAGTTATAAATGCGAATATTGACAATAACTTTGAAATCTCAAAACCGGATTTTGACTTGCATCATTGTGGCTTCGAATGGCTAATTTTTTCAATTTTGACCTTTTTTTCCATTGGCAATTATTTATGAATTTCATTAAAAGAGGAGACTATGACATACGTATTGCTGAATGTGACAGATCGACTAGAAGAGTGAGTGATAAATGAAAAGTAAACGAACAGAAAATGATTGTCATTTTTTGAAAAAAGAGAGCACTTTTCCTTCCAAATGAAAAAAAATGAATTTCCTGCACACTCCAAACAGCACTTTCTCACGTTCGTTACAAAGCAAGAGTAAGTAAAAACTAAAAAGCGCACGAAACAAAGTGCACGAAAATTGCCCTTTCGATCCATATAATTTAAATGAGAATTTTCCATCAAAATTTCAGTTTCGAGGCAGTTTGGTGCACGATTTTCGCTCGATAAGTTCGAATTCATTAGTTGGTCTCATTGGAATTGATTAGTTTCACTTTCGCTTAATTGAATTAATGAAATGATTAACGCTGCGAATAATTGAGCCAGTTGAAGTGATAATTTCTTGATTGAATCAGAAATTCACTGATGCGCATATAATTTTATTTAGTGATGCATTCAAAATTGCGATTGAAACTTTTGACTGCACCAAAGAGGAAAAGAGCTGAATCGTTCGCAAATGAAACGTTTTCAAGTGAGAAAAACTTCAGAAGAGTTAAGTCATCGACAATGGTGTTTTTCGATGATTTATTCTAGTGGTGAGCTGCTCATTTTTAATACTTTATTTCACTCTGATTTTTTGTGACGAATACAAATAAAAAGATATTTCGATCAAATGAGATGAAAATATCAGTTAACAGCAGAATTCCTACATATAGAATACACCACCTTATTAATTTTTTATAATAATAACAGCGAATAATAATAAGACAGTAAGTGACATTTCATAGTCATCGTAATATTTTTGATGTTCTTTTCATCGTTTGGATAACTGCTTGATGAGGAAAGAGGACCTAAAAAAAGGATCTCACATCCGATGTTTTCGATTCAGAAGAACTGATGGGTTGGTTGAGTTCCAGATTTTGGTATCGTAAAGAATGAGTGGAATGTGGGTGCAACAAATGCAATAAATTCTAAACCGTGCACAACTGAATGACAAAATTTGAAAGTTTGATGAATAGCGAGGCTATGGTACGAGTTTTGGTTGGCAAACACACAATGGAAATTACTCACAATCAATTGAATGCCGTCACAAGAAATCAAAAGTTAGTCAAACATCAACTCTAAACATTCGAATGAATGCATTTATTTGAGATTTATCAATGTAGCCACGAAGTGCTTGTCTACTCAAGGTTTTATTCTTATCAATACTTCACTAGATATTCCCATATTCAACCAGTTTAGAGGGAGAATATACGCCCTCTCTCATTTCCTACGCTAATCGACCTCACTGTCGTGAACGACTCGATTAAGTTTTACTGCAAACCAGCTAATATTCATGGAGGGAATATTCATGAAATACTGAAGAGAATGAACTTTTTGAATCGATAATTTGAAGGGAAATGAGCGATTTCTCTGCATCAGTGATCGATGTTTGAGTGAAGTTAATGAGGATACATAAAAATGCATCGTATTTAGCGAACAAAGAACAAAATGACGATGAAAATTTGTCCGACGAACGAAAACGCGACTCGGACTTCACTGCGACGACTCCAACAACGTAGAGCAACTTCCGATAGGAATGTTCGATTGATTCGATGTGATAACTATGTTGATCAACGACGAGCAAGCAACTACTATCGTGAAGTACGTGCGCTGATCGATTCAAGATGAATCATGAAACACAGTGATGGATGAAAAGGTGAGTGATTCTATGACTTTACAAATAATATTTGGTTTTGATTGGTTACGTTTTCTGTTGCTTGTTCTGCGATGTCTTCAAATTTTACATTCGCTAACTTTGTTTTGTTGTATTCATTTGCTATTATAGTTGCTTTTGGGGCTGTATTCGCTGAAGTGTGTACGGTTTCTTTTTTTTTGCTGCAGCCAGAACGAAATTTTTGTATTTTCACTAGGTTTTTATTTCTACTTGATCTGAGCTTTTTTCGTTTTCCTCTTGCTCTTCACCATGAATTCAGTAGTCGTTTTCTCAAATTATCATCGCGTTCATGTATCGTAGAAGAATATTCATTTCTTAATGTCCATCGTCTTACGTGATTAGTCACAAAGATTTCCTTCTGTTTCATGCATGCATGATAAATGCATGTTACATAAACACACACACACACACATAGATAGGCACGTAGAAACACACACATACGAACGTATACAATCGAAAACATTCAGAAGACATACGCAATTGATTCATCGTTCTATTAAATTCATTCTATTCGATTAAATTTATTCATAGGAATTTTAGACGTATGCTGTTGAAATTGATAAGAATTTAGATGATGCAATGTTGTTTCGAAAAGACGATGAATCCTTTCATTTTTTTCACTCATATCGATCGAATTGATGCAATTTTTCAGATGAGATCACTTGAGTTCACTTCATTTCACTTGAGTTCACTTCAAAGCGATTTTCGCTGAGTTTTTGCCGACATCGACAAAATTGATAGACTGAGCTGGAGAATCGATTGACTGAGCGGATGAGCTGACAATGAGATGAAGAAAGTCATAAGAAATGAAAATATTCAGCTGATTGTTATGCGATCGGAATAGAGCTGGTTGCAATCACAGCTATTGATGCGCACAATCATTCTATTTCTTTGCAACTGCGTGAAACCATCTATTGACTGCTTTTTTGCAATCCTCGATTCTAATGATTAGTTGAAAATATTTCGTTGATTTTGAAAATGGAGTAAATTCAGTTTCTGGAGGAAAGGCTTCTCGTCGATGTGTGGTACGACGGGAATATTGGACAGGAATGGAGAATACGGCGATTGGCTCTAGGAACTGAAATATTTAAAAAATTTGGGATCTGGACAATTTATTATGGAAAAGAAGAAGATAGCTATGAAGAGGAACAGAACTGAAATGATCAAAGAGTGTGGAATTTTTCATGGCACGAAATGCGCAATGAAGGTATGCGTTGACTCTCACAATGATATATCTTTTGCTTGTTCCTCCATGGCAACCAACAAAATTCGATGACTAAACCGGATTAAGATTGCAGATAGTAATGTACAGCTGAAACAATCATCAGGAGAGGAACGAACAAAAGTTATCGAGTAAAATGGATAATACGGATTAGTGGGATTTAGTTGGAGATGCATAAAATGTTGCCGATTATAATATGAGAACAAGGTGAGAATATTGCGGTCATGGAATTTGAAGAATTGCAATGACTGTGACGAACAGAATCAACGAACGATCTGTTGAAGTGAATGGAATGCGCACAACGGAATGAATGAATCTCTCCGATTGGAAACAACCAGAAAAATCGCTTACACAAGAAAAACTCCAATGTATCATGTAACATCCATCATCAGCAGCAGTTTAAACAAGTGCTTGAAACAAACGACATCAAGAATTGACTAAATGAATTTCAGGTATGGGAAGGAGCGATTGAACAACTCAAAAAAACGAATATCATGAAGAAATCAAGTCAAGAAGGAATTTTTGGTGAATTCTCAAGAAAATTATGGTTAGTTTTAATGTTCTTTTCCCATATTGCTGGGGCTTTTTTCTGACAAAATTTCATTTCACTTACTGTTCTGGCGAGCAAACAGTGAGAAGAATATCAATGATAATAATATCAGTAAGAGCAGTGAGAATAGGAATCAGATTGATAGCAGTAGTGAAGTTGTTTCAGAATAAAAGTATTGCTATTAATAACACAGATCTTCGTTTACGATTGATTGATAGTATGAGATTTGTATTTGTGGTATTATCGTTTCGAGTCGAGAAAAGACTCGGCGTGTGGGTACAGCACATCGATGCGATGGTTGTTTGCAGTATCAGAAATTTTTGAAGTTGAGCTCGAAAGAAGACAAAATTGACGACGTGAACCGGTTATTGGTTGTCATTATCGTTGAGTTCGGTGGATGGCTAGAGACGATTATTCGCACTCTTCCTACCCATCCACTCCCGTTTGTATATATATATATATATATATATATATATATATATATATATATATATATATATATATATATATATATATATATATATATATATATATATATATATATATATATATATATATATAATATATACAAAGTAAATAAATAAGTAACTAAATAAACACACATCAGTACGATCCTTACGGTTCTTCTTTGTGCATTTGTTAGAAAACATTGCTACTGTGTGAAAAGTGATTGGATGAACGAACGTTTGAATGATTGTCCTTATTAGGCTGCGTGTGGATAATATTATTTTATTTATTTCCCTTTAGCAAGGAGTATATTTACATCGGAAATAATTATGAATAAGAATGGGGGAACTGCAGAAGGCAAACTCTTTTCTAGTAATGATGGTGATTAAATAACTGATAATAATGATAACTACAATGGTAATAACGATTCTGTGTATTTCCGTTGTAGAATTTAGATGTTTTGCGTATAAAATATAGATTATAGATAGATATACTTATATATTTGGCATTGATTGGATATACAAAGGGAACGTCAAAATGAAAAGAGACGGAAGAACAGAGGGAGGAGGTGGATTTAGAAATGGATATATGATGGATATTGTGTGAAGAATGATTTTATATCTTGCAAGAACAACACAAAAAGCAAATGTTTATTTGGAAAGAGATGATGAAAAGCAGATAAATTGAATGAAGAAGGGTCAATGAACAAACGGAATAGTAAGGGGATTAGAAATGAATATTTCTTTTAGATAAAATATTATGGTTGTGATGATGATGATGATATTGTGTTACATTTTATATTGTGCATTTTATTTTGCGTTGAATTGAGACGTACGACCTGTTTGTCACAAATGAGTAACGAAGAAAATGCATTTATCTATATCATATTTGTGACAGTTACAAAAAAGCAAACAAACGTTAATCATTAATTCATTGGAATAGCATACCTTTTTCTTTTTAAGTAAGTGAAAAACTAATGAGCAGGTTCATAGTTGAATAAGGAATTAATTGAGCGATACGACATGATCATTTTGAAGAAAAGAAAGTAAACTAATTGATAGAAAATGGTAAGGCAAACATGATAAATGTGCTGATGAATGAATAAATTGTTCGAGAGATGTTGCGTGTGTGTGTGCGAGAATATTTAAGTGAAATTGAAAGCGTTTATTGTGAAGTTGAGATCGAGATAGCGGAAACATCAAATGCTACGGATTAAATATAATTAAATGCAGCGTTAAAAATTTTGTGCTATATATCGACATGCGATCTGTTCACATCAACTAAGTGACCAAGAAAAGGCATTTATCTATTTCATTTTTGTGACACTTCGAAAAAAGAAACAAGCAAACGTTAGTTATTAATTCAGCGTGAAAGCATATTTCTTCTTTGTGAATAAATGAGCAACTTGTCCTTGCAAATAAATTGAATGTGGAATGTGATGATATAGATTGAGTGAAAACATCACCTTCAACTTTTCTGAACTTCTAGTGACGTTGAAGAATTGTAATTTGGTGTTATGATCTGAAAATTGACACTTCAAAAGTGTTTCATGCATGCATATTTCTGTGTAACATTATAAATGACGATATATTCAACAATGCGGTCGGTCGCTCGGTGGTTTCAATGAAGAGCTGAGAAAGAAATGTAAATGAATTATGCAGTTGAAAGCTGATGTTTTTGATAAACGATGAGTTAGTTATTTGAGTGTGTTAATATCGGTGGAATTGATGATACGCGATTTTGAAGAATTGTGTCAAGGCCCTTCTCCCCCATTATTTCATGATTTGCTTGTTTGTATGATATGCTTGAATATGAGTAAGATGAACTGTTTTCACTTTGCGTACTAATTGATCAATACATTCGTCATATCGCTGATTTAAAATTCCTTTTTTCGACATTTTTTCCGGAGGATTGTATCGAACGACTGTTAATAATAATTATGAAAAAAGCGTCTATGACTGCTTGTTGATTCTATTTAAGTTTAACTGAATTTTATACGTATATATTTGTCAACATCGTTTTGTATTTTAATTTTTGATGATGATGTGCGGTGGGGTGGGTGGGTGCGGCGAGGTGGCGTTTTGGGGTTGAATGATAGATATTATTCTGATTTATTTAATTATGAACTGTTGCAGATGGATTAATATCGAGCGGATGCGTGGAGCGATGGTTGGATGGACGGAGCGATGGACGATGGATCGGCAAAGAACGAACCAAGACAATGAACTATGGTGATCATTATTATTGCTTTTTTAAATTATTAAACAGATAATAGTGGCACATTAATATGGGATTTATGAGATCGGGGTGTGGGGGAGGGGGGGGCAAGGTCACATAGGAATTGTCCTGGTTACCAAATTGTTTTATACTTTTCGTCATTCTTTTAGCATCACTTGGGTTTTAGGCCAACCAGTGGGTATTTTATTCAATTTATAAATAATTTATTATCATAAAAAATTATTCAAAAATTCAATAAAAATTTTCATAATTTGAGTTTGCTACTTGATGTAGGTTAGGTCCATATTATTGCCACTATTGTCTGTAATAATTGTGGTTATTGTTTTATTATTGTTTTTCATTGTAATGGTGTATCGTCATATGTCACCACGTTTAGTTTGTTACCCGTTTTGAATTTGGGGTTTTGGAGGGGTTTTGGGCAGTGTGATCTTAGCTCCCGGGGAATATTTTTGTTCAAATTTGAAATTTTTTGGTGATTGTTTCGGGTAGACATTTGGGTAACAAAATTACTGAATTTTTTGATGATTTTATGAAATTGTGTTATTTTGGTTGTGGGTTAAGTGAAAACATTTCGAGTCGGTAGTTATGTCTCTGACAGAATTGTTCGTTGTTGAATTTGCCACTGTTTTCTGATATGTTTCAGGGTTATTTGGGCAGTGGTCCCGCTAATTCACTTAAGAGTCTCTTTTGCATAATGCGTCGATTGTTTCAGGCTATAATGGACTATTTACAAGGAAAGAAGACACAGGGCGCGGAGTTGATAGAGCAGCGGTACCTTCCCGTGGTCGCGCCTGTTTTTAACTGAATCCGTATGCTTGATGATCAACTCAACTATCGTCGTAATCATCAACCGCACGACTCATCAGGCCACATTACAACACGTGGTGGTGCACAACATCAATCGGTTCACCGAACTCTATTTATGCTTATAGTCAGCTGCAGTCAAGAGTGAAAGGCAAGGTCAGTTTATAGTCGCAGCAATAACACAGTTGTTAAATAGACTCTTCAATCTGATTCAATGATTATTAGAGACAGAGTTTATTAATGTTCAGTTTATTAATGTTTTTGTCTTTGTTCCTTCGTAATTTTTGTGATTTGATTTCGTTTTTGGATTGGTTATGTCCTGGGGAGTGATTGCATTTGATTTTGAGTGTATATGATTTAATTTTAATAACAGTTTTGAAGTTTTCGGGTGCATTTGACTTGTATTATTCAAATTTCATTCATTCATAGTCAAATGAAGTTCAGAAAAATTTCATTTGCTTTCAGTTACACTCCGATATCTTTTGAAGCGTTTGTCATTGAGACAACCCTTCAGTAAATTTCGATATTCAAGTAAATGCTTGGTTGCAAATCGGCTTGGTGGTTGGCAGTTGTATGCTGGTAATGATGTGATTGTGTTCGTTCGACGATAATCGATGGAGCACGCTGGATTGCTGGAAAAAGAGTTGGATTTATGAGTGGACTGTAGCGTTGGAAAGATGGTGATAATTGTGTTTCATTTTTGTAACTTTGCAAAGTTTGTCACGTTATTATGTTTTGAAATTGTTTTACTGAAGTCGAATAATTTATGAATTTCGTCTAAATAAAATATTTCTGTTTTCATTCAATATTTTCGATGGAATATTGTTGATTTTCTATGGAGTTACTTTGGAGCTCTTTTCCCCTATTATTTCATGATTTGCTTGTTTGTATGATATGCTTGAATATGATTAAGATGAACTGTTTTCACTTTGCTTACTAATTGATCAATACATTCGTCGTATCGCTGATTTAAAATTCCTTTTTTTCGACATTTTTTCCGGAGGATTGTATCGAACGACTGTTAATAATAATTATGAAAAAAGCGTCTATGACTGCTTGTCGATTCTATTTAAGTTTAGGTGGTTTGTCATATAAGACGAATAGGAACACGTTTTGAGAAGCATAATAAACCTATTAATAACACTGTTGGATTACTAGAGTGTTGGTTCAGTTCCGTTAGTGATACGGTGATTCGCGTGGCATTTTTCTGGCTTACGATTAGACTAGTTGCGTTTCGTGACTTCATTATTGACTTTGTTAACTCAATGTATCGTTTCGAAACGTTTATTAACATTTTATTTTTTCTTTCGATGCAAATTGCACGTGAGAATTGAACATAAAGTTTGTGAATTTGAGGTATTGCTGAAATGTTTCGTGGTTTTTTTATTCAGTAATAAATATTCCATATGAAATGTTTAATGTTGTTTTAATTTATTGGGAACTTGTGCGGCTTAGAGGATCGCATTTTGAGTTGACTGGAAAATTTGATGAGACATTTCGATTGGTGAGACGTTCGAAATTTTCGAAAAGTTTTTTGGTTATTTCTCCCCAAGCAGCCAAGAATCAGTTTTACAGGAGAATTTTTCGAGTAGTTTTTCAGCCAATGTCAATAATTTTCAGGTAGTTCACGAGGTACTCACTCGTGAACTACCTGAAAATTATTGACATTTCTTTGAATTTCCTTATAGATAGAATGAAGGATCCCAGCGGGGATTCCTCAATTTGCAACTAACTGTGAAATTTGAAAAGCAGCAATTCGAATTTAATTTGATTTGCGATTGAGATTTAATGTTTCATTATTTGTTTATTCGAGAAGCGTCGCGATTTGTTGTAGGTAGTCACCAGGCTTCTTCATTTGAGACAAATATTGAAATTCCATCTCCGACACGATTCTTACGTTTGCTGAACTTTACCATTGGCATCGACCCAAACGGGTCACTGTCGTTTGGTGTAGCCGACTGTTTTTTGTGGACAGTAGACTCAATCTTTCTGGATTTCGGACTGTTTTCTGGATTTTTGTAACTTTGCAGTGTTTGTCACGTTAATGTGTTATGAAATTGTTTCACTGAAGTCGAATAATTTGAGAATCCTGTCTAGATAAAACATTTGTTTTCATTCAATATTTTTAATCGGATATTGTTGACTTTCTATGGAGATACTTTGGAACTCTTTTTACTCATTGTATGAGTAAGTGCTTGTTTATATTGTATGTTTGAATATGACTGAGATGAAAATTTTCACTTCGCTTTCTAAATGATCAATACTTTCGTCATTTCGGCGATTTAAAATTCCTGTCTTCCACATTTTCTCCGGAGAATTGTAACGAATGATATCGTCTATGACTCCTTATTGATTCTATATGACTTTAGGTGATCTATCATATAAGGCAAACAGGAACACGTTTTGAGAAATATAACAAATCTAATAGCAATATTATTGGATTACTGGAATGTTGTTTCTGTTCTGTTAGTGATTGGGTGATTCGCATGGCATTTTCTGGCTTATTATTAGGCCAGTTGCGTATTGTGACTTCATTGTTGACTTTTTACGCTTTCGAAATGGTTATCAACATTTTGTTTTCTCTTTTGATGCAAATTGCACGTGAGAATTGAACATAAAGTTTGTGAATTTGAGGTTTTGCTGAAATGTATCGTGGTTTTATTGAGTAATAAACATTTTATGGAACGTTTAATGTTGTTTTAATTTATTGAGAATTTGTGCGGCTTAGGGGATCGCATTTTGAGTTGACTGGAAAATTTGATGAAAGTTTCACTTGTTGAGACATTTGCTGAAATTTTCGAAAAGTTTTTTGGTCATTTTATCCCCGAGCAGCCAAGAAACAGTCTTCTTATTGAACACGAGGTGACACTCACTCGTGAACAATCTGCAAATTATTTGAAATTTCTTTGAATTTCCTTAGAGACAGTAAGGAATTCTAGCGGGGATTCCACGACGTGCAGCTAATTGTGAAATTTGAATAGTTGGAAAATTTTATGTGAAAGAAATGAAATTTGAAAAAAATTTAATCTCATTTTGGATTGATTTTTTTGGTTTCGATTTAATATTTCATTATTTGTTCATTTGAGAAACGTTGTGAGTCGATGTTGGGTACTGTGAAGCTTTTTTAGTTGGAAGAAATATTAAAATTGAATTTCCGACACGATTTTCACGTCTGTCGAACTTTGCGATTGGCGACGACCCAAGTGGGTCACAATTGAGTCGTTCTGTGCAGACGGCTGTCTTTTTTCTGGGCAGATGCGTCCCAGCGTGGGCCAACATCGATGTTGGCGCACGCTGGGATGCATTGATAGTTCAATTTTACATTTGGTACCATGTTTATATTCTACGATCTCATACAGATGTGCTTAGAAGTGCGTAATGATATGTGTATAGGTTTCATCGTGATCGTTACAGTGAATCGAATACAAAAGAGCACTGTGTGTTATTGTCATGCACATATAGAAGTATTGAGAGTGTGCATTTAGACTGACAAATGCAAAATGAGATAAAGTAATTGCGTGTGGAATGATCAACACAGTGATATTGATAGTGTGTTGATAGGCATCGTTGTTTATCAAATCGTCATCACTGATCAGTCGATACGAACTGATCAGTTCAGATCAATTGGCGCTCATCGCATTATTTTATTACTGACTGATACTCATTCAGTTTTCATTTTTGATGGTGGCGTGCCGCATGGTGGTTGGGTGTGGGTGGGTGCGGCGTGGCGTTTAGTTGGATTAATTTTCATTTGATATCGTATTATTTTACTCAAGAATATACAATTGCAGTTGTACCAGATAACAGTTTAGTGCGACGGGGTTTGGCATTTATTTGAGGGATTGATTTGGTGTTATTATTTTTTGATGTGGTGTGGGAAATTGTTTATTATTTTAATGTGAGGACACGATTTGCTAGGATTATCACATTTATTTTGTTTGTTGGGGTTGATTTGTTAGGTATTAGGTAATTGAAGATTGAATAGTGTTGAAATAGATTGGTAATGATGAGAATGATTCGTGGATATACTATCGTATGAGATTGATGTTGTATACGAATGTAGGATGTTATTAGATGATAAATGTGTATATATTTGTCATTTTCGTTTCGTCATTTCATTTTTTAAGATGCGATGGGGTAGGTATTATTGTTTAACGACGTGCTATGCTAATTATGAATGTATGATAGGTCGGGATTGGGGTCAGGATTTAATTTGTTGTGACGGGGTTTGGCTTATAGGGTGTGGTGACCGGGTGTGGCATTTATTCAATTCGTTGACTTGATATTACTGTTTGTCGGTATAGTGTAGGTAGTGCTATAGATATTCACGAATCGACATCCATAGTTTTCATTTAATTGTACCGAAAGGTTTGGAATTGATTCTATCAATGGAGATGATATAGTTGTTGATCGATAGATATGTTTGGTAGTTATTATTAGGAATGTTAATGATGTAGTAGGTAGTTGGTGGTTGTTGATTTGATAGGATATATCGAAGTAATTATTAGGTTTTATTTATAGTTTAGTAACGTTTTGAATGATGTTGACGTTTGATTTGTTTATGATGTAGGCACTTTTTTACTTTGTGGGGAGGGTGGCACGCGAGCAAGCTCGCGCATGCCACGCCTACTGCGCATGACCTCAGCCTAAGGTGACCTCAGCCTCATCTAAGCGTAGCCTCAGATCGCTCGATGCTACAGCAGAAGCTAGCAAGCGAACTCAGGCTTAGGCTTAGGCTGAGACTACGCTTGGGCTCAGGTCATGCGCAGTAGGCGTGGCATGCGCGAGCTTGCTCACGTGCGACCCCCCCCCCCAAAGTAAAAAAGTGCCATGATGTAATTGTTATTTGATGATTGCATACTCTGTAGGTCAAATTCAGTTGAGTGAGATTGTATAGTGATAGGAGAGAATTGTAAATAGTGTTTGGTACTGGAGAGGGGAGAGGGATGCAAAGAGTTAGTATAGAGTGAGTGATAGGGGAGGTTTAGACAGTTGAACAGTTATCCTACAGAGTATGCATTTGAGTGATAGTAGGGATGGTGAAGGATTATTGATTGTGTTCTGTTTATCAGTATAACTGAATTTTATACGCATATATTTGTCAACATCGTTTTGTATTTTAATTTTTGATGATGATGTGCGGTGGGGTGGGTGGGTGCGGCGAGATGGCGTTTTGGGGTTGTATGATAGATGTTATTCTGATTTATTTAATTATGAACTGTTGCAGATCGATCAATATCGAGCGGATGTGGAAGATGGTTGGATCGACGGGCGGTGGACGATCGGTGGATGGATGGATGGCGAAAGTGCCAAATAATCAACTATGGTGATAATTGTCATTGCTTTTTAAATTATGAACCAGACAATAGTGGCATAGTATTATGGGATTTATGAGATCGGGGCGTGGGGGGCAAGGTCACATAGGAATTGTCCCGGTTACCAAATTGTTTTATACTTTTCGTCATTCTTTTAGCATCACTTGGGTTTTAGGCCAACCAGTGGGTATTTTATTCAATTTATAAATAATTTATTATCATAAAAAATTATTCAAAAATTCAATAAAAATTTTAATAAGTTGAGTTTGTTACTTGATGTAGGTTAGGTCCAAACTGTTGCCACTATTGTCTGATGTACTTTGGGAACCTTAGGTAGGGAGACGAAAGCTTTAAGGCGAAAATTTTTGCACAACTGCAAAATTTGTTTGGGTGTTACGAAATTTTGGGTTGGGCGTTCACCCTCTCCCTAGTGATCTTTTTGATTAGTTTATTTGCGATAATTTGAGTTTGAAAATAAAGGAATTGCTTTGAGAAATGAAATTGGTTTTGTGAAATTGATTATTGAGACTTTATGAATTGAGTATTGATTTATATGGGTGAAAAATTAACCCTTTAGGTGAAATAACTTTAATTTGACTTTAGTAGATACTTCGAAGATGGGGAGGGGATTACGATATGACCCCTAAGGTTCCCAGCAATTGTTCAATTTATTTTATTTGTTATCATTGATTTTTAAGCAATGTATGGTGGCCATCTACATATTTTAGGAGCATAGATTCTAATGGAGTCAAATTTAGGCTATTTGTTGATGTTTTGGGTTTGAGCGTTTACTTTGAATCAAATTATCAAAAATTTTAAAGAAATGATCAATTTGGATAGGTTAAATTGTACGAATTTTGTTCTGATATGTAAGATGGAATTCCAATTTAAAATTCTGTAATTCAAAAAGACAAAATTTCACCAAAAAAAGCGAATGGCCACCACACATTGTTGTGATCATAATTGTGGTTATTGTATTGTTATTGCTGCATTTGTTTTTTATTGTAATTATGTATCGTCATATGTCATCACACCAACATTTAGGTGTGATTAATTCGGAAAAAATGTTACCCGTTCTGAATTTGTGGGTTTTGGAGGGGTTTTGGGTAGTGTGATCATTAGTTTCCGGGGAATTTTTTGTTGAAATTTGCAACTGTTTAGGTTATTGTTTCGGTAGGCATTTGGGTAACAAAATTACTGAATTTTGTGGTGAATTTATGAAGTTGAGTTATTTTGGTTGTGGGTTAGGTGAAAACGTTTCGAGTCGGTAGTTATGTCTCTGACAGAATTGTTCGTTGTTGAATTTGATATTATCAAAATTTGGGTTGGATTCTTGGATTGGTTCTGGAAATTGGAGGTGAAAAAAGGACGGGTTGGGTTCGTTTGATAAGAATGGCATATGGGGAATAGAGTGAGCTAATGAGAGCACTGCCCAAGTGTAAATTCAAAGTAATATTCATAAACCACTGAATTCCCTTCAAATTTTGGGATGGGATCGCTTTCGGCACCGATCATATCTAAATGAATAATGATTACCTTCTGATTTTAAGTAACCTTCCAATATTTTTGGCTAACGAAATGTGGTGACATTTGACGATTCACTTTTACAATAAAACAAATGCAACATTGTGCCGATTGTGCATTGGTGTGCCACGATCGGCTGAGTATATCCGTGCCATTAGTTTTAGTGTAATTTTTATAAGATCAATCAGATTGCTGCCCTTCCCCGGGGAGAGAATTGAGTTGGTGAAACTGAAAGGGGATTATTTCACTTCTGATGAGATTTGGTCAGAAATTATATTAATCATTCGATGAGGTTCCCTTCGTTCGTCTTATTGACGACATTCTAACGAAGTTTTTTGCGTTTAGGCAAAAGTGTTTGCACAAATCGTAGCAAAAATCTGAAAGTTTGCACATAATTATCGAATCTTTTGGAGAGTTTCTTTAAAAAATTATTCCTTTGTGGGGTGTTGGTTGTGAAGTGTTTTGTTGGGGGTTTTTGAATGGCGATTTCTGAAAACTTGGAAATTCCAGGAATCAAATTTTAATATGAATTAAAAAAGAAAGTTTGAAAATATGAGAAATTATGATAAATTGAAAACAAAAATTTTAACAAAAATTTCTAACGAAATTTCGAAATTCCCTCCAATTTCTTTTCTCCGTGGCAATTTTAATGGAAAATGAGTCAAATTTCTTAGCCGGGAACCTCATGGAATGTCGATTTTGCCGTTAAGTTGAAGTGAAAAGTTGAAATGATTTCGAATTCCGAAGTTGCCGAAAAATTACCAAAGAAAAATTTTTAAAGAAAAAGCTGAATTCGAGTCAATCGTCGCCGAAAAGTACTTTTTATGTGAGGAATTTGAACGGTATTCGATCTGAACCTCAAAAATTTGGAACGGATTTTTGGAAACCCTCAAAAATGGAAATCTTACGGGCAGCAATTATAACTTTTAGTAAAATTAAATTAAAAAAAGGCACGGATTGCTCGGTCGAAGGCACGCCAACGCGCGATCGGCGTTATTCCGTGTCGAGCGGTCTGTCTCTCGCTCGACCGTCTCACCCTGTTGGCGTTTCGTCGCAGGTCGCGTCACCCAGTCCGAGTGGTCTGGGTCTTGCCCGGTAAGTCTCAGTTTCATTTCGTTCGGTGCTCGGGGTGTACTGCCCTGATTTATGTGG